>JAVTVY010001010.1:0-34288 GCA_036873755.1 Hanleya hanleyi
TATCGTTTCATAATTGTATATTGCCATACAAGTTACAACATTTGTAGATTCCCATCAATTCTAATGTGGATTGCCAAGAAAATTATACCTATATTATCTTAAGATGACAGTCCTTATCTGAACTTCATGACATTTAGAAATATTCAATGTAATCGCCATACTTTGTTGTTTATTGTTTTCATCGATTAGATTGTGTATTGTATCACCTGTAATCACAACATTTGTATATTGCTTATCTCCTAACATTTAATGTCTACAACAATTTTCTGAAAATGACATTTTAATATCTGTCCAATCTGACTGACATTACTGGCTTACCTATTCATATATGTGTATTGGCTAAGATCACATTATACCTTGTATATATACTGTGCGTATAGAGCTGTTTGTAACTTTGTTCATTGCTGAAGATGCTATAACTAATAGCGAAATATACAGAATGAAATTGTCATCCCTACTCGGAGTTGCTTTTCTTCTCTATTATTGGAAAATCATCAGTGGTTCCAATGGATTCTGGTAGCTGATGTTGTTGACAGAAATGTCTTGGTGCCGGATTGTCACTGCGGTTCCGTGTATCATTGAAATGTTCACAGATACATTCGTGAAATGTGTATTTAGTTTCTCCTACATATTGTTTTGAGAACTGTGTGCACGTAATGGGGTAGATCACGTTATTGGTCTCAGCAATCCAATAAAAATCTAAATACGTATTTTTCTCTCTCCAAATTATGTCAGGATGCATGATGAATGACATTTCAATAGCTCTCCATATATGTCTGCGTGATGAATTCTGTTGACATTTCAATGGATCTCAGTATGTCTGGTTAATGAATTCCTTTGACATTTCAATGGCTCTCCATATTATTTATTCATTGGTGATCAATTCCTTTGACATATCAATGAATCTCCATATGTCTGGGCGATGAATTCCTTTGACATTTCAATGGCTCTCTGTTTGTCTGTGTGATGAATTTCTTTGACATTTCAATGGATCTCCGTATGTGAGGGTGATGAATTCTATTGACATTTCAATGGATCCCATATGTCTGGGTAATGATTCCTTTGACATATCAATGGCTCTCCATATTGTAATTTTGCGGGTGGACTTGTGGGCTTGTATGGGGCATCAACATCCCTTGGGGAAATAACATAAACCCTCAGAAGACTCCAGTCCGGCCACTGGTTTCTCTGGACTTAAAATGGAGAACAACACAACTCGAATTTCTGAAGATATACTTTTAACTATATATGCATTTCGAACTAACTGTAACATTTCACAGAGACTATGATGGAATGAAGTCTAATTTGAAATCTGCAAACATTCACTTTTATACTGTCTTGTAAATGTATGAATGTGTTTACATTAAAGGTGCATGCTGACCCATCAAATTCTCAGTACAGTTATGACAATGAAATGGGTTAACTAGCTGTCTCCAAACTAAAACATGCTCATCGGACTAGGGATTGACGAAGTACAAATCCAGTGAAGTTACACAATCATGCAATGTAAAATCATATGGACTGAAGTTTTATAACTGTTTCTCACAAGTAACTGTGTACATGGATGTTTTACAACACCTGACCTAAAAGGTCATGAAATGGAATATCGGCAATAGCTTTGTCAAAAGAAATAGCAATGGAATCAGAACACATCATAATATATATACGTACTGTGACATTTAAGATACGACTTCTAGTATGCATGCACAATTACTACAATAAAATTGGCATAATTCTGGTGACTGAAAAGTTGATCTTTACGTAAAAGTACATGTATGGTGGCTAAAAAGTCGGTATTTCAAGATAAATTCATTTGACATTTCAATGGATCTCCATTTGTCTGGGTAATGAATTCCTATGAAATTTGAATAGATCCCTATATGTCGGGGTAATGAATTCCTCTGACATTTTAATGGTTCGCACCTCCTTGTGTGTGTGAGTGATTAATTTCGTTGACATTTCAGTGGATCTCCATATGTCTGAGTGATGAATTCCTTTGGTATTTGAATTTTTATAATGGATCATCCTCTGGGGGGAACAAAATTCCATTGACATTTCAATAACCAAATTTGGATATTCCATTGCCTGTGTGGATGGATTGCCAAATTATTGAATCACCACAGTATAAACTGACAGATGTGACTTGATTTTGATAGTTTTTACACTTTTAACGACCATTGACCACTGGGTGGGTGGGGGGGAGGAAGGGGCGGCGAGGGGGTCCGCTAACTGACCCAAAATGACCCAACCGGGAACCCTGCCCTTAATTTGTTGTTTTAACTTGTTGGAATGAGACAAATACTAAAATGGCCTTGTCAAGTGTTGATTCCTAACTCTTTACACTGTTTATGTGATCCTTTATGAAGCTGATGATGGTGCATTTATGCTATATGTACCTTCTGTAACTTAATATATTATTTAAATATTGATTCATATATGAACTACATGTATTTCATCTTCTTGTTTCATTAAAGCATGCAGGGTCTGTCTTCAAGAAATCTTTATATTGTCTTAATGCAGTTAGAAAGGATTGTTTCAGTCATGTCTGACAGACCCCAGGTATTTACTTAATGTGTGCTTGCATGTTTGTCAATACTAGGATAATCAATATACCTGTACATGATCAGCCATTGTTAACAAATTGCTCAATATTTTGTAACCATGATAGCAATGGAAGACAAGCCAAAAATGTTGCCTCAATATTTTGTAACTACATGTACATGATGTATGGACTAATACCAACTGGTTGAAAATGTCAGCTTTTTCAGTGTTTCCTTCAATCTAAAATGATTTCTGACTTTGTTAAATAAAAATGTTGCTGATAAAGATTGATCTGTATATCTCTTGTAGGAATTTAAGCTGACAAAACCAGGCCCCAATCTAGCTCCTATCAGTGTGGGATGTTCTTACGCTGCCGTTGTCATGCAGTGCTCTTGCAAAAAAACAAAAATAAACATTAGATTTGGGAATCACAACTGAATACTCTTTCCATTTTAGATCTGTATGACTGTCTTCTTTATAGTTGCTGGAACTATAAGACCAGTTTCAACAATCTTTCATGGAGCACTATTTTGTATCCCTCTGCACCCGCCGCTCCCCCAAAAAGAACCCCCAAACTCCATCTCCCTAGCTCACCACTCGGCTCATTCATCATGCGCAACTCTGCCTGCCCTTCCTGGTGCTTACCAACCCCTTTCCTTTAATTCTGGATTAGGCCCTGGAAACCTCAGTCTCTGGTGGCTACATCTGAAACTTCGCACAATCAATCTGATATTTTATGCCACTTAATCTGATTTTCTGTATTCTCGATACCTCACACATGATGGCTGCCATGTTTCTTCATCTACTTCAGTGGGATAGCTAGGACATGGTTGTGCACTTTTGGCAACAATCATGAAATTTAGTAGAAAGATACGTATCACCATGACAATTGATTCTGACAATAGAAGTAAGTCAGTAATACGCTTTCAACTAAATTGGTCGGACCCCTTGAATATATTTCTTACTACTTGGGTTATAGGGGATGAAAATTTCACACAATATAATTCGGGGACATTGGTTCTGCCAGAAAATGAAAAAAACAAAACAAAAACAAATGCTCACTCTGGTGATGTCATATTCCAAAAATGCTATTTTTGGGGTCAATTTTTCTGTCAAATTTCCATTTTTTTAAATTTTTTGTACTATATGTGTGATGAACACGATCATCAAAAACTAAATGATCATCAAGTCTGAGACTTGATGGGTCACCTGTTATCCTGCCTCGCAAGTCATAGAAATTTTCTTCCAGTATCGACCAATGTGTAAGCTTATTTAATGTAGTCCTGCTTTAATATCAGCCCTTAATAAGTTAATATTAAAGGTAACTATTTTTTGACTCACCATTGAGTTGTTTCTAGCCAAGCAACATGTATAAACACCATGAAAACTGACATTCCTATAAATTAGTGGTCTGTAATATCAATTGGACAAAGCTGGAGTGCTTTTCATGGTCGAACGTATAAAAATGCTCGGTGATGAAGTCTAAAGGAGCTGTCAGCGCTCAAAACTAATGAAGCCTGTCGGAGATGGAGTGACCATGATTAAGTGAGTTTGGAGAGTTCCTGTCCAGTTCTACTGTGATCTGTCACATATATAACAGGTGGTCAGATTGGAAATGGACCTAATTGTGATGTCCTTAAACAGCTAGACCTATGGAATCGGCTCAAATTTTGTGGTCAAGCCTTCGATCCTTGTACGTCAGACGGAAGTGTTGATTCAGTTACTTTGCCCTGACAGGTTAGAGGGTTACATCAATGACTGTGCACATGGTGTACTCCACTCCTCACAGAATCACAAATCTATAACTTGAGGCCAACAAGTACAGAATTGGTTACATACATACATGTGGTACAGTACATGTAGCTTCTTTGTTAGATAGAGATAATTCTGTCTGATGAAGGAAGAATGATTATTTTGCCAACTTCCAGTTCCAGTGAGCAAATATTCCATCCATTGACAGATTTTTGTTTGTTAGAAATAACATGTTTGATTGGAATTTCTCATTCAAGAAGTGGCAGATGTGGTAACATTGTTTACACCCAGTTTGACATATCAAAAAGTTTAAAGACTGAAGAGCTCGATTCCCAACAAATACATGTACCAGTCGGAAAGATGTCTGATTGCGTAGCGACTAACGTTAGCAAAAGTCCGCCTGAAACACTGACCAAACCGGCTATTGAAGTTGTGACAAGTTGTGCTTGGTATGTGATGCCACAAGCCACCAAAATTATCAAAATATGTTCACATCTTCATCAGAAAATGGATCCATTGTTGCACGTTTGAGTCAACATTATTGTAATAGGAGACATGCCGGAGACGTAGAACCAAAATTTTGGTTTGAAATAACCAATCACTGCAAATCAGGCTTTTAGCTTGCCATGAGTTTTGGTGCCTTTGATACATATTATTATGGAATGAGACACCCGAAAATCTGGGAATTTAACATGTTACAACGAATATTATGGATTAAGAATACTGATCAGCGATACGGATTTGATATTTTTGGAACATCAGGATGTCTTGCCGGCATCATTGAAAACTGTTGACCGCTTTTCTCTTGCAGGAAACAAGCCTATGTTTATGTATATTATGATTGTCTTTTTGAATTTGGTGCTAATACTGTTATATGGAATATGGAATAGGTCTTTGGATTATGGACGCGGATATTCTCTAATGGACGACGGCTGGATTATGAATGACGGACTAGACGCTTGTAATGGGAATGACACACCCTGTTGTCAGGGGAAAAAGTAGAATTGAGACACCCCATTTTCAAATCCTAGCTAAAAGTCTGTGTTGAGTGGGACATGCAGGGGGCATGGTTTTGCCCTCCTCCATAATGCAGTCTGTGTACTCCATACCAGTCCTGCATGCAGATGTGGGTAGTACAGCTATTACTCGAAACGTACATTTAAAATAAGAGCCGATGAATGGACGGTGTTAGAGTGTGATACTTCACCTTTGTGGGATCTCTGTATATTTTGACGACGAAGGCCTAGGTTTATGTGGAAAAACTCTTTGCAGTTCTGGGCTTAGTGACATGGGGGCATCTCTTAAGTCAAAACAAATATGGAGACAAACATGAATCAAAACAATCAGAGGAGACGAAATATACAACACATTGTCTGACGTTAATATGGGCATATTCGTAAAGGTCATGAGGTACAAAGGCTGTTTGGAAAGCCCACTGATAAATGGCTGGTCTTTATGCTGGTGAATTCATCTTCTGTCATGGATCGGCTTTGTCAGATGAAACATATAGGGATGATGGGTTTTGCATGCATCGGCTCTATAGAGAGGTTAATGTCTGCATTAACGGTCAAACTTCTGCAGTGGATAATATACCAGCGGGGGTATGAAGCCTGTATGAAGCCACTGTTTGTACGGTACTAATTCCGGGATGAATTTCGGGGTATAACTTTTCCAGAACATGGACTTGGTAAAACTTTCCAGCATCATGCCAGTCCCAGGATATACACTCTGCATTTATCACAGCCAGGTGGTTCCAAATATTGACAAATGCCAGCATTATAGCTATAAAGTTTTACTATGAAGAATTGCTTGAAGTTAAAAACCATGGCTCGAAGCAGAAGGGTTAAGGAACATATCTTTTAGTTTCATTCTACGTGGTAGTATCAGTTGTTGTTCAAGTAAGCTTTCCGTTGATGAGCTTAAATCCAAAGGTTGATGGTTGGTCAGTATGTCATTGCTTGGATTGAAATCAATATTTTCCCGATCCATCCCAAATTTTCCCTAATTGTCATGGACATCAGAAATACTGACTGTCATACTGATTGATAAATTAAGTATTCCTCTTTCTATGCCAGACAGCCATTTAGCCTGACCGGATCAGTTCATCAATAGGTAAAAAGGAACTAATTCACCAATTCAGCCTGTCTGGCAATGTTCGTACCCCGAATGTATCGGATTTGGGACAGTCTAGCCCTACGATTGGTTGATATTCAGATAAAGTGTTGGTGGTTGAATATTGGTGAGTTTAAAATATTATCTATAAATTTCACGCAAATCCTCCATGTAATTAACGTGCGCTGGCATTATTTGCGGCCAGTTGAATTCTGGTATTGTCTTCAATGTGGAACTAATAAAATCGGGCACCCCTGGTCGGCCTTGTTTCATTGAAGTTGGTACTGGATAACACCATGTTTTCATAACGTCTAAGTGATCACTGACTTAGTGTGACGAAACATAATGTCCAGGAATTATTGGTCTGATGTCAGTAAAGTAGAGATCTATTAATGAAATCATGTCATTTAACATTGCGAAGCATAGGGAGAATAATTACTTCTAACCTATAATTCAGGGTACATATAGTAACCTGCAAACTATGGTTAGCAACTAGCACCCACTACATTGTAAATAAATGTATCCAAACCCGTAATTTATTAATTATCAGTACATTTTACCTCATGAGCCTAAAACTTGTCTGAAACTGGCTCAAGTTCATACCATTATCCAGTATCTAATTTAAACAAAACAGAACCCCCCCCCAATTCGAGTTGACAAAAAATGTTCCAAGACCATACTTACAAAGGACCTGGCATGGTTTAATGAGATTTTGGCTCTGATTTCAATATGAAACTTGTAGGCCCTGGGTCTTACATGTATGTTTTTTTACCCCTCGGCCAAAATTTGGCTGAAGGGTATTGTCGTCGCCAAACTTGCAGTGCACATACATATGCTCGTGACCCAGAATCCTAATGACTATCGACCCGATTGGGTGGGAACTTTGGCAACCATCTCAATTTATGTGAAACCATTAATCTTGTGTATCTCAGATAAAATTTCGCTGTTCAGTGTGACTGTTCAGTGTGACATTTGGTATAGATCATCGATACATCAATAAACTTTTAAGGAATGACGGAACCAGTTTCCCTGATTGGGTGGAAACCTTGGTGGCCATCTTTAATTTAGGCAAAATCTTTAATGATGTATATCTCTGATACCAATTAAAGGAGAAGAATGTGACTGATGTATACACCGAATGAAAGATCTATCTCCCCCGTATCCAAAAATGTAAGCAAAGTTTTTCTCTACTCGATTAAATCGGCGTTCAACCTACAGTGCATCGTTGTCTCTCAAGCGTGCCGCCATTTTGGCTCGGGTTGTCTAAGCGTGTGACGTCAGCCGGGCCTCGCTGCTCTCTAGCGGGGAAGGCGAAAATATAATACAGTACCTCTCTTAGCTGTGCTTGTTGCTCCCGCTTCTCCAGCCTGGCAAGCGTGGATAGTCATTTCGGTTCGAGAGCCTGACGATGTACATACTCGGTAGGCACAGCATCATCTTTCAGCAATGCCACACACTGCGGCATGATGCCCGTGTATTTTTGCGGAATATCGGCACACTACCACTATCAAATTATAACAGTATACAAATATAAACCTGCAGTCCCGAGAGCTTCTCATACTTTAACATACAGGGCGGAAGTGATTAGGAGCCCGGCTGACGTCATGTAGTGATGCGCACAATATGTTTTTGGCATTTCTAATTGGTTAAAATAGATGCAAGCCTTTGTAATGGCGGCATTTATGAATCTGTCCACAGGCTCCAGTTTTTGATGTTTCGATATGAATAGATCGGCGGTAAAAAATCACAAAAAATATTTGCTTACGTTTTTAGATACTGGAGATAGATCTTTCGTTCAGTGTATACATTAGTCACATGTTTTCTTTCTCCTTCAAGTGTTCTATACGGAAGTTGGTATACAGCATCGATGTATCAAGAGACTTGCAATGAATAACCACATCAGTTCCTCTGAATGGCGGGAAGGATGGGTGGTCATCTTTAATGCAAAATCATTAATGGTCTCTTCATGTATCTCTGATACCGTTCAAGTACTTGATGTAAAATTTACGATTTACTATGATTGACAGAACTGGTTTATCTGATTGGGCAGAAATCTTGGCGACCATTTTTCATTCACAATGTATGCAAAATCATTAATGATCGAAATCTTTGATAATGTTCAAGTGTTCAATATGAAACTTGGTACACATCATCGATGCATCAAGAGATTTACAACGAAGGACAGAATCGGTTTCTCTGATTGGGCGGAAACGTACTTGGGGACCATTCTTAATTTATACAAAGACATTAATGACTATATCTCTGATATACCATTTTAGTGCTTTATATGAAATTATACATCATCAATACATTAAGAAACTTACAATTAATGACAACCAGTTTCTCTGATTAGGTGGAAAACTTGATTGGCATCTTTAATTTATGCAAAATCTATACCTCTGGTACTGTTCAAGTGTTTGATGCAAGACTTTGTATATCATCAATACATCAAGAGACTAATGAATGATAGAACCGTTTTCTCTGATTGGATGGAAACAGCCAGTTTCTCTGATTGGACGGACACCTTGGGGCCAGTTCTAATTGCAGAATTTTTAATAATTTGTATATTTGTCAATTGACTGCTTGGTTTTCCTGACATCTTCATTGTAACTCGTGTGGTTCAAATCGAATACATTATGAATAACTGGCGCCCAGAGCCGAGAGGTTTTCATTTGTACAAAACCATCTATTTTGATGTGAAAACAGCACACTTTTCTCTGAAGCATATGAAGCCAGTCGATAACCAAGATAAACTTATTCTCCAAAATATTGACCATGTCAATAGTTGTTTCCCAAACAAGGTTTTGGTGTTGGACTGGCTTCATATGTTTACGGAGAGAACGTGTGCTGTTTTAACCTAAAATAGTCGAATTGTACGAATCCACATCTTCAAGATAATAGTGTATTAAAAAACACATAAGACCCAGGGCCTACAAAATACATGGAACATAAGACAAGATAATATACGTTATGCTAACTGAAAAATATCTTTTGTACGTGATATTTCATTTTGGCTCTCAAACCAGACATCATGGGGGCCAAAATCTCATTAAGCCATGCCAGGTCCTTTGTTAGTTGTTCGTAACCTGACCCTATCATATTTAAATTTTTTCTGGTATTCTGACAAAGAAAAATATAGTAAGAAAGCTAGTACAATGTCTATAGAAAGCTGCACTGTGATCAGTTTTTCTTGGCGGGCCTGTTCGAAAATGAGCCGCTCTTTGTGTGTTAAAATGTTGAATAAACTTGACAGGACAAATCAGTCTTCCAGCAAGGTAGGTAACTTGTTGCTGCAAAATAGTGGTAATATAGTTTTCTGGAGATGTGCCAAATTATATTAATGATGTTATGGTGTAGATCAATATTGTGGGATCTGTATGGGTCACTGTGCATGAACATGTCATTCATTTTAGATCGGGTACATGGCACATGTTACAGGGTTTCTATATGTTTCGATAATATTTAGTGGATTATGAAGGAATTCCTTCATCCTTCAGTTTGAAAACTTATTTATCTAGTCAAATGCCTATCGAAAGTTACAGCATGGTCATGGAAAATCCTGGAAAAGTCATGGATTTGACAGATGTTTTCCAGGCCTTGAAAAGTCATGGAATTTCGTATCAAGTCATTGAATTTTGTTAGAGGTCATGGAAAAATAAAATGAAATTTGAAAATGCCTGCCAGGTCAATATTTCTCTGTATTTTTTTTACCGAAAACGTGATTTTCCCGGACCCGCGAACTTCATTTCGTCGAATGTCGCGTGTTGTCTGTGAAATTGCCAGAATCTTCCATCAGGGGAGATAACTGGTCTTGTAATTCCTCTAAACTCCCAGGATGCATTTGTGAGGAAATGGCGCGCAGATCCTCAAGCGGGAAGGACGGAAAACGCGACCGTGTGAAACAATGCCAGGAAAGTAAGTGCTCCTTTCGACCATCGTGGCTGTGTAATGAGAATTATCGGCAGTGGCTCGAACATGGGAAGACCCCTGGTGAGGCCAGCTGCAGGGTTTGCCGGAAAAGCTTTGATATTTCTATATAATCTTGGATAGTGATGACTGGTCGCAATCGTATCTTTTAGTGTGGTACAGCGATCACAACGTATAAAATCTACTCTCGATTTGGAAGCCATCTGTTGTCGAGTGCTAAGCTAAAAATTGATCAATGCATTCTAGAAGGGTCGGCCAATTGGTCATTACATGGTTCAATTAGGTCACGCCATTTCACCACGTGGAATCTAGTCCGAAAATATGCTTGACATGCTTTTGTCGTCAGAACATCAATGCGAAAGGAATTGGTTGTAATTCTAAGTTATTTTCTAAGATAAGCGCGGTGATTGAATAGAAATGGTAAAATGGGATTGACTGCATCGATGTTGTTGTTGTACGTTGTACGTTGGCCAATGACACAGATATTTTTTCTTTGAAATTGTACATCGTTTAGTCAAGTCCTTGCTCCGACACAAGTGTCGCCTTCGATTTTCATGATGCAGCCGTTGTCCATGGATAATTTCTGATCTAATTTGTCAGGTAAAAGGTCATGGAAAAGTCATGGAATTTGTCAAAAAAAGTCATGGAAAGTCATGGAATTTCATAACTGTGAAAGAGTAAGAACAACGTACAGAATTATGTCCCTTTTCAGTTGCGATAATCTCTGATTTTGTGATATATGCTTGAATGTAATCAGTTATATCTTATTAACTGTGTTTGGTACAGCTACCAAATTATGAGGAAACTTTCTTTATCTAGTTGTATTCTACATGTAGGCAATGCTTGAGTGTATCTATAGATTTTGTATCTGCAGAATAAATGATATGCTCTAAAAAGGACAATTCTGGATGATTAGTGAATATAGCCATCATATGTTGCAGACCCTCCGCATATTTCTGAATTGCTTGGAAGCCGAGGGGTTTTGTGAGTCTCACCCTCCTGTTTCATGTTATCAATAGCTTCCCTTATTATGATGTGGCACACACACATCAAAATACTGATGCCACTCGGACTGTGAATTGATAAAAACATGGGGCAGTTTAAAATAACATCGGCTTAGTAATTAGAGCATTTCCTCAAAGTGGATGCTCTTATGTTTTCATGAGAAACGGCTCTGCCGGATCCGCCGCTGCCACAACTTTAAACGTGAATAACTCTGAAACCGTTAAATATTTTCGGGTCAGACTTTGTGTGCTATCTCCTTAGACCTGGGAAATTTGTCTGGTTGTGTTTCGATACCCGCTGCTCACCACTATGTGGCGTTGTAGTGAGAGCATAGGTAAACCTTTCTCTGACGATTTCGTCTGAATGGCTTGTCTGATTTCTTTGAAATTTTATTACAATGGTCTTGAAGGATGGTCAATGTGCTGAAAAGGTTTTGGTGTAGCTGGCATAGCTATAAAGGCAAGTTTTTTGCGTTGCAAAAAAAAGAAGTTTTTCGTGAAATGAAAATTTGCCAATTCGTTTGGAGAAATATTTAAAAACTGTTCTATTCTAGGTTGCCAAGCATAAATATAGGATTGCCGACATGATAATTCCCTTTTGGTG
Source organism: Hanleya hanleyi (assembly GCA_036873755.1). NCBI lineage: Eukaryota > Metazoa > Mollusca > Polyplacophora > Lepidopleurida > Hanleyidae > Hanleya > Hanleya hanleyi. The sequence continues at coordinate 11,941 of JAVTVY010001010.1, forward strand.
CGAACCAAATTGCCATTTAAATGAAAAATCTCGTTTATCTGACTGAACGACAAAACCTCTATAACCATTATCATGATTAAAGTTTTTTCCATTGAACCCTTATGTGCCATCTCCCTAGGGCTTTAGATCTCACCCGCTTGTTTTTCGTGGCATTTGGTCGTCACTAGGTGGCGCTATAGACATAAATGCAGGTAAACGTGTGTAACATCATATCTTTTGAACAACGTGTTTGATTTCCATGTAATTTGGGTATAATGATCTTGCAAGATAGGCAAAGAACTGGCAAGATTTTGGTGGTGTTGGTGAATCATGGAGAGTCATTTTTGCATTTCAAAATAAGATTTTGTTTTCACAAAAATAAAAGTAATTCTATTTTGCTGAACATGATCGTAGCATTCCCAGTGTTATAATTTACATCTCTTGTAAGCCAAATGGCCATTTTTTTTAATATATGAAATTCTCATGACTTGAGTCCAATATCTACATTCCCCAGGCCACATCTGAGGATTTTGCTTCATCATGTAGGTTTGTGATATTGTTCATCATTGGGTGGCACTATAGACAGTAAATGTTTTTAGCACAATTTATTGGCATTTCATCTGTTTATGAAGTTTATTATTGTCGGACAAAAGACTGAAAGTTTTTTTTTTTTTCTTATTGAAATTGAAGGGCCACCTCTCATACGGATTTTGCAGCCCATCAACATAATCCTTGATTTATATCTCGTTATACATTCTTTTTTACAATTACTAATTTTATTAACATTATGGTTTAAAAATGGATTGAAAGGACATTGGTGCTGTTAGGGTAAAGTCAGCTAAATATATCTTAGTCTAGGCTACATCAACCCCTGCTTACACACATAACTAAAATGCAGTCAGAGGAAATATGCTGCCATCAGTGGATGGTCAGTACGGAGAATTGCAAGGATTAAAGTGAGCTTGAAGTCAGGCCATTTTGGTCAAATAGACACACTCTAACACTGATATTCTGCTTTACCTTTCAGGCCTCATATTGAGGCCTGTATGTTGACCATTCTGGTAATAAAACCTGTAATGGTTGACTTATTGCATAATGCACTTTACATAAGTGGACTAGTAGGCCCCTTGTGTCAACAAAGTAAACACTTCATTTCCAGAATTAGTGCTATTTCTCTCTCCATTACTGATATAATAATTTGATCCTGTTCCCAAGTCCATTTCTTTAGTCTTCAGTGGCTGTGAAGCCCTGGGCTTCCAGATGTCTGGGGATGCATTCTGGCCAGTTTTCAATGAATAAAATCACAAATTATCACTCAATTAATGCTATTTTTTTTTGTTTTATGTGGAGGTCCCCAGAATTTATTTGAAACTCGAGATGTGAAATTGCACATACTGTTGCATTTTGACAGCATAGTTACAAATGTTGATAATTATTTCTTGAACTGAAAAAGTAGAAAGATTTTTGAAGTGAAACTAATACATACCTGCTAGATGGCACATCCCACCTGGGAAATTTTTACATGTATATCTAATTGAAGTAATCCATTGGAACCACTGATGATTTTCCAGTAATAGAGAAGAAAAGCAACTCCAAGTAGGGATGACAATTTCATTCTGTATATTTCACTATTAGTTATAGCATCTTCAGCAGTGAACAAAGTTACAAACAGCTCCATACGCACAGTATATACAAGGCATAATGTGATCTTAGCCAATACACATTTATGAATAGGTGAGCCAGTAAATTATGTCCGGCAGGTTGGACGGATATTAAAATGCTGTCATTTTCAGAAATTTGTTAAATGTTAAGCGATGACCTGACAGCGATCTACAAATGATGTGATTCAGGTAATACAATACACTCTAATTGATGAAAACAATACATAATCTGCTTATCTGGCAAGAACTAAGTAAACTGTGGACAACTGAATAAAGTATGGTGATACAGGATTTCATAGAAGTCCAAATTTTTGCCACCGGATACTGAAAATTCAATATTTTTTCCACCTGAATCGAGTATTTTTACGTTTTGTCGCCGGCCGACAGACTTCTATTGAGTTTATTTCTAATTTTGCAACCGCCTTAAGTAATGTATATAACAAATTTTCATACGACCATCAACGGAGCCTGTCAATACCGCTATGTATTTGAATTGTAAAAATGAAGCAACAAACAGATAATTTAACATCTTCAGTTTTATGTTCTTAATTTACTAAGGTCTAAGGTACCATCTATTTTCAGCACATTATGTCACATTGTGGATGTCAACAAGACAAGAGTACACAAGGCAATTCAAATTAATTTTTAAAATTACAAAATTTTGAATGAAATCGATGTATCAGTTCCTGGCTTGCAAATGATATCCAATTTAAGTATGCAAGTTTTGAAACGTTTCAGCTACGCTAATTAAAAACCACTTGGATCTGGACCAGACTTTCCCTTTCAAAATCTTACATTATAATTTTTGCTTGGGAATTTCAACTTTTTTCAAAAGATTTGATGTGAAATTTGGCAAATATTCGGACTAAAATTAAAAGTCCAGTACGACTCCAGGGTTAGATTCAAAAGAGAAATTAAAAAAAGAGAGATGAAAATTACACGATAGAAGACCAGCAATTGTCATAACTGCAGCTAGTTCTTGGCGACCATAAACCATAAACATAAAATGAATTAGAGAATTCTGTTTGAAAAGGCGCACAATTTTGTAAACCATTGCGAGAAGGCAGCTGGCTCACTTTCGATAGGATCATGCGGACTCCAGACAGATACAAAAGTTTACCATGTTTGGTTTATGATACATAAGTTTACCATGTTTGGTTATTGAAGGCTGCAAATAAGTGCCAAACAGTTTGACTTGACCACCCTTATTGAAAGAATGGATTTGCCCATAACGTTTGACCTAAATCATGTTGATGGGGCAGGCATTTGAAATGTTTCTGTGCTGCCCTAATGTGGGACACTTGTTTCAGGATAATAGACAGATCAGTTAAATTCAATGCCAGAAAATGGATGCCTAGTCTAGTAATTTTAAATATCAATTTCAGTTATTTTGGTTTGTTTGCATGATGGAGGTAAAAAATCGGATCCGATTTTATCTCCATGTTTGCACCATCTCATTAAATTTAAAAAAAGTATTGACAGTATAAAAAATTTAAACTCTTTATGTATCTTCAAATCAAAGAATGATCTAGTCGGGTTTATATTGTGGCTAAATCAGTTCGCGGTCTTTGAATTATCCATTCAAACTTTATTAACTACGGTACAATCAAACTTTGGTTTCAGTTTCAACATCGTACAATGCGTACGCGAACGACATGAATTATTCCAAGAGAATTGCGTACTTGCCAGTACTGTGTGGGCTCTGTTGGAGATGAAATTCATTTTGTAATGTGCTGCTCCAACAATGCAGATCTCAGACATTCCCTATTCCGGGATTTATCCATCGATGTTCCGAACTCTATGTATCATATCCAAAAGGTATTCACTAAACTTCTACAATGTGACACATTTAAGACCACCAAACTCTTCGCAAAATTTATTTCTGAGAGTTTTAACAGGAGAAGTCCTTCCAGGTAATAGCACTGGCTGTTAGGTATCTTGTTACTCATGTTTTCACTTTGTATTACTATTTCTTGTAGTACACTGAACTATTGTGTGTTTGATATGGTTTCTCGGCCATAACCAATGTGAATTGTGTTAGTGCCAATAAAGAATTGAATTGAATTGACATGCCAGTTTCTTTACAACAACAACACAAGATCGTTCAACTTTGAGTGAAAACAAATGCTCTATGCGAAGATTACATCGTCTCCTTTATCATAAATACTATTCAGCGATGGTCAGATATTTACCTGTCCGTTCCAAGGAGAGTTAGACGTCTTTAGGGGCTCATCATTCCCACGTGTCAAACTTTCCCAGGAAAATCATTTTTTTCCCCCCTACATGACGCAGTTCGGAAACCTCCACATACATTGACTATGAATACAGTTTTTAGGGTTCCCGACGGCATGACCCTGATGACATCCGAGAAACGGACATAAATAATTAGCGATCAGCAAACCGAAGTGTAACCGAGCGGTAACGAATCTCACGGAAATGGCCGAAGATGCCGACCTATTTATTCTGGTATTCCCCATTTCCCGATCGTTTGCACGCAATATCTTTCGATTATAAATTACGAAATAACGAAGTATTGGCCTTTGGAGACTTCAGTTTTTTTCCAAAATTTCACTTTTTCCCTTCTAAAACATTCAGACTTCAGTTTTTTGGTGGCAAAATTGAGTTTTTACGGGAGTTTTGACACCGAATACCGATGTCAAAACACGACGTGTATGAAACCCTGTGATATAGTGGGTGTGTACCTACATTGAATATTTCTACATGTCATGAAGTTTGGATAAGGACTGTCATTTTAACTGGTTCGCTGCGGGCGGACGCTCACGGGGCAAACGTGTAAACTGCGGTAGACCATGCTCTAGGGCCCGAGCATGTCTGTCTATGCGAGTGCGGCGAAGTACCATTATCTAAAATCGATATTTTCAAATTTTCCATGCATGAAACCTAATACAGACCATACATATATTGTTAGCTAAGTCTGTCTTGATTTCCTGGATGTAAACTCCATATTCTGTCTCGGAATAACGAAGTCGGGAGGAAGAAATAAAAAAATAAAAAAATATAAAATATCGCGAGTGCATGAAGATTTCCATAAAACGTTGTCGAGAAGCCGCTCGGAAAATATAAAATACTTACAGAAAACATGATCAAAATATATGATTCTTTGGTATAGTTGAAGTACAGAAGCTCAGTCTATATTTCCATAGTGCGGATTACGATGAAATCATCGCAACAAACTTTATTTTTACATTTCTGTCGACCTGAACGTCACGTAATTCTTGGCGATGACAGAAAATGGCGCCTTCGCTAGATCAGCTTGACCCAGTTGAAGGGCGCTGGCCAATGATCGCTTCGATGTAGCTTTATTGTAGGTCACGAGACCACGCTTATCCAATCAAGGTAACCGATGTCTCGATCGGCTGCTAGCATTACTAGAGAAACGGGAAAACACCTCTTGCAATTTTCGATGTTATCGTCTGTTTGATTTGCCATCGGATTAATTCAAGGTTCTAATCAGAAACTACAAGGAATTCCCTTTCCAATGAGACATCACACGCTCCCAATGGCGGACGAAAAGTCGGAAAAGACCCGGGAGAAAGGCAGCTGAAAAACCAAGATTTTCCGCTGTAATTCCTCATAATTCGCCATTTCCGACTGCAATTATACCAAAAATACTGCAGTGTCTTCCAATAAATTTTATTTACGCTGACAATTTTATATATTTTGGCATAAAATGAAATCAAATAAACGTTGACCGAACTATTATGGACCAGCTGCTACGGGAGGGAAATCTTGGCACACGTGTATGAATGATATTTTCGCTCATGAAACCCGGGTTTAATAGTGTAATACATCATAAAAATGAGACCTTCTGCAGTGCACCATAAAGAAGAATCCAGCAGCCAACCAGTTAAGATAATATAGGTATAATTTTCTTGGCAATCCACATCAGAATTGATGAAAACCTACAAATGTTGTAACTCGCATGTTTCATAATTGTATATTCCCATGCGAGTTACAACAATTGTGGAGTGTGTATTGTAACACCTGAATCAAGCCATTTGTAGATCACTGACAGGTCATCGCTTAACATTTAACAATTTCTGAAAATGATGGCATTTTAATATCTGTCCAACCTGACTTGTCATAATATACTGGCTTACCTATTCATAAATGTGTATTGGCTAAGATCACATTATGCCTTGTATATATACTGTGCATATGAAGCTGTTTGTAACTCTGTTCAATGCTTAAGATGCTGGAACTAATAGCGAAATATACAGAATAAAATTGTGATCCCGGCCACTCGGAGTTGCTTTTCTTCTCTATAATAGAAGTAAAATGGTGGGTTTTGGTGCATTTTGACAGAATATTTAGACTTTGAAGAGGATATGTAATGATGCCCCAAAATGAACTGAATTTTCCGTGTCATCTGTTTGTCTCTCTGTCTGTCTCTCTGTCTGCCCATCTTTCTTGTCATACCACATATGCAGCTGGTGATGGGTCAGAAGCCTAATTAATGAAATTGACTGACCTTCACCTGTTTTATCAAGGGCAAATTTATTATTAGAATGGAGTGAAGATGGGCTCTCCAAATTCGTCATACTTGTGCAATTGGTGACTGACTAGAAGCGTATCCCAGTTGACTGAACCTATTTTCTCAAGGTGATATACTTTATATTATGATATAACATGAAATATAGCTAGGCATTCTAAATTGATACCACATATGCAACTGTTGATGGACCTGAAGCCAATGAATATGGATGACATTGACCTATTTTCTCAAGGTCAAAAATGTTAAGTCACATGTTAACTGCAAACATACACTCCAAATCAATTTGTTGGGGCTGTGGTTGTCTTCCAGAACAATCTAGCGAATTTTGCATGTCTCATGCTTCAACAGTAACTTAAACCATGCTGTATAGGCTGAGCTTTTGAAACACCCTCCATTTCCTAGCTCTGACATACTGCATCACTGTCGAAATATGGGTACCATGACAGAGTGATAGATCACAGTCAGTGAAGGTTCTTGATTTACATTTAATGTCGTTATTGCCTAAGTAGTATCAGCAGCATTTTACAACAACAACAACAATTCGCTGACTTACAGTGAAAAATTATAGTGAAAGGTATTTATTTTTTGTTGTTTGGCATTTTTATTTGCTGGCATTGTTTCAGATAGAATACAGCAGCCTAATTCATACAATCAGGAATAAAAAGGGGGTTAAAGTCTTTATGTTCAAACGTCATAGGAAATATAAAAGTGGCAATTTGACATTTTATTTTTATTCGATTTTTTAATGTCGGTGGGCCCATGAAACGCAAAATAAAGTTGGTGTTGCCTCACACTGGGTTTCGCCCATTGGTGAAAAAATCCCTTCTCAGAGGCAGTTTTACCAGGGATGATTCCTGATTGCTCATCCTCCAGGGGTATGTGCCCCACCCTCTGTCCCATCCTAAAACAAATTGCCACCACTAATAGGGGTTGTGCTCAAATTGGAGAGATCTAAAGCCCTGTGAGTACAAATTATGTGTTACAAAATTATCTGGGGAAATGCTCTTCGCCCGTGTTTCACACAAGCTTTCATTTCTTTTAGATCAGTTTGCATTACAAGTCCCCCAACCCATTGTGTAATCTTACATAATATTTGAATGTGCCCATAAGTGAGTTACAACTCTTTCCGAAAAGTGTCTGATCTCCCCCTGAATAACTGAGCTGCTCTTTAAAGTTAGAGGTATGAAAAGCTGCTTCCGGAAAGTACATGTAGTTGTCTCAGTTTCACATTTAACAAAGGCACCCGCAATATTTTTTCGTGAATAATATTTTAATAAACTATCCCAGAATGTTTGTTTGAAAAACTATACTGTTCATATATTTTCATGAACTGATAGAGCCTGCATAAGTGCCCTACTGAAAATCAGACCAAAATCTCAGTGAAATTTCAGTGGAATTTCGGCAAAATTTCATTGAAATAACAGTGAAAGAAAAGGTAGAAATATCAGTGAAATATCAGTGAAATTTCTATTAAATTTCTGTGGGATCTCAGTGATTTCGACCAAAATTTCAGTGAAATTTCAGTGGAATTTCATTGAAATAACACTGAAAGAAAAGGTAGAAATTCAGTGAAATTTCAGTGAAATTTCAGTGGAATTTCATTGAAATAACACTGAAAGAAAAGGTAGAAATTCAGTGAAATGTCAGTGAAATTTCTGTGGGATCTCAGCAAAATTTCAACACAATAATAAAAGATCAAAATGTGATCGAAATTTCAGTGAGATTTCAGTGAAATAACAGTAATGACTGAAACTTCAGTGCAAGGATATTCTTCAAAATTCCAGCTAAATGTCAAAAAGACACCAGGAATTGAGACTCTTACAAGAAAATGTTTATACATGTCATATTACAGCCAATAAATAACTAATTAATTACTTTTGTAAGACCACATCAACAGCAGAACAAGAAATAATTAAGATATAGTTTTGTCATTTTTTGCAATATTTATTTCACAAAATTATTCACACTTTTGAATTTTATTAAAAAGGTCAGAAAAGCAATTAAATAAAAAGTTCATCTCATGATTTGGGAAGAATATCAATTCCTCTAAATTATGAAGAAAACAAAACTCTTGACTAATCTGCATAACGAGCATGTTGCATTTGTGTTTGTTTTGCAAGTGCCAACGGAGACCAAACACAAACGGATCTTACTGAACCTGATTGTTGTTGATAACGAACTTGGATCAAGTGGGATAAAACATGATGAAAGACAAAACCAGAAAACTTTATTGATTAACACTTGAAATACATTGTATGTGAACGCAAATTACTTACCAGATGTGTTGTTGTTGTTATTCTGAAAGCACATCTGACAGTCGTGTGACCAATTTTACTGCATTTTTTAGTCTTCGTTAAAAACTAAATCAACTCCAATTGAATTTGTTATAAAAAATTGTCCATTTATGACATAGATAATCCTTGCAGAAACACACAAAAAACCCCGAAACCCGGTCAATAACCGAAACAGCGAAAATCGCGGTCTGAAATTGGCGGTTATCGCAGCACGAGACATCTCCGCAGAAGGAGAGCAGGACGTCAGTCGATTGGTCCATATCTTCCCAGCAAAAACTCTCAGCACAACTCTCAGAATAGCAGAACATTTACCAAATCATCCGCATCGTTGATAGTTCATAATACAGCAGTAGTATTCTGTTTCTGACCTCTTCCACCAACAGATATCAAGTACTTCGTGAATTTGTTGGAAGTTCAACATCTCGCGCACAGGTACTTCTATCTACCGTCGCGAGTTGAAAATAATCTTGCAACAACAACAAGACATGCAAAATATCGAAGCGCCACCTGCAGGTAAGACAACTCCTGTGAGAATATCCGTGGGAAAATGTTTTAGAAACTGAATATTTCCTATTACTTTTTCCAATTGAAGGACATTACTCCAAAGAATAACAACAAAAAATGTATGTATGTTTTTTAATGATAGTGGAATAATTTTACTAAGTTAATTTATTTAGATTTCATAATTTTTATTTTATTTTCTTAAAAAAAAACAAAAAAAACAAAAAAAACAACAATGAATTCACTCATGAGAAAGGCAAGTCTATATTTTCTCAAATCACAATTCTTAAACTGATAAACAAGAACAAAAGCATGCAGTTGTTCTTGTTGAGTCTGGCTTATACATTATAAATTGATTATTTCTAAATGAACGCTTGTAAGCAAAACATTGTGCAATTATAATTTTGATAAAGTTTGCTTTCTACATTCAATTGCAACTTCCATTTTTGGTAAAAATACTTCGTGTATATAGCAGACTGGTCACAAAATACTAAGAAAATGGTCCTTATTTATTTTCTTCATTCTTGTCTTTATATCACTATTCATTGAGATCACTTTTTTCTGTATATGTTGTTTCATGCTTTTCAGTGAGATTTGTAGTGAAGTTGAAGTGACCGATTTCACAGAATTTTCAGTGGGATTAAACTGGCAGATGAGATTTCATTGAAATTTGATGAAATCACTGAAATAATGCGATATTTGGTCTTTTCACCAAATTTCACTGAAATTTTGGTCTGATTTTCAGTAGGGTGTACATTAGAAAGAGAATTTCTTTAGAAAAATGGAATATTTAATTAATGAAAGTAATTGTAAGGGCCTTTGGTACTTTACCGGAAGTTCTCTGTACCACCACACCCCTAGTGGAACAAGGGAGATAAAACACTTTCTGAATTGGGCTGTAACAATTGCTCTCACTATTCAATGTCAATCAGATGTGTCATGCCATAGTGAATGCAACTTCACAATACTGTCCAGCTTGTAGACAAAAAAAATGGAAAAAATAAAAGATTAGTTTGATAGAAATAGCAAAGAAATCGCAAAAGGTGGTTAACCTGATACCATGCTTTGCTGCAATATTTGGTGTGATAGTATCCTTCGGTATTTACCCGTCTTATTAGCCCCTCTGTTTCATCTGGTTTTAATTCCCTGTTGATATTTTTTGTCACAACAGGATTGAGTTCCGAAGCACAAGGAATCTGTAAGCAGAAGGAATTTGTTTTCTTGACCTAGCTAATCCTGTATTGATTTATTATGCCCCCCATCTAACTAGAGGGGGGGCATATAGCGATCGCTTTGTCCGTCCGTCCGTCCGTCTGTCCGTCCGAATATCTTGTCCGGGCAATATCTCGGTTAATATTTGATGGACAGGATTGAAACTTGCATAGAATGTGGCCAGTGGCTCGTAGTTGTGCAGCGTAGAGTTTTTTTTCGAGTTCCGTTATAATTTTCAAGAGTTATGGCCCTTTTTCTGAAATCTCTGTGAATGGGACTTGTCCGGGCTGTATCTTGGTTAATATTGTATGGACAAGTATGAAATTTGCATGATATGTGGTTAGTGACCCACAGTTGTGCAGCGTAAAGTTTCTCCACATTTCGCTCATATTTTCAAGAGTTATAGCCCTTTGTTCCTGAATTCTCCATGAATTGGGACTTGTCTGGGCTGGATCTCGATTAATATTGTATGGACAATTATGAAATTTGCAGGATGTGTGGTCAGTGCCCTGTAGTTGTTGGGGCGTTCCAACAAAAAAATGTCTCCTGCACATTGAAGGCGTGCAACGGAGAGCCTCGAGGTTTATTCTAGGCTATCGAAACTGTAATGATCTCTGTTACAAAGAAAGACTCCTCCAACTTAACCTTCTTCCCCTTTCTTATCGTAGGGAATTGAATGATGTCGTATATCTGGCCAAGTGTCATTTGGGCGATTTCGATGTCAATTTGAGTAAATTTATCACCTTTAAAAATGAGGACAGCCTTCGCATGAAAATGCCCAAGTTTCGTACCGAAACTTTCCGCCATTCATATTATAATAGAATATATTATATTTTAAATCTGATTCCTCTCAATTTTTATCCTTTCTCATCAACTGCCAGTTTTAAACATAAACTCAAACATTATTATGGAAATCTTTTAAAAGAGAAATTTTTATCAGACAATTCATGCACATGGGTGAGTCAGTGTCACTGCCCAGCATGCCGAAAATCTTAACTATCATTATCATACATATAGCTTATCATTGTTTACGAAATCGACAAGTTTTTATCCAAAACATGTATATTTAGTTTTGTATCTTAACTTCATATATATATTATATGTTTAGTCTCTGTATATAACATCGACTTTTTTTATCCAAACCATGTACCATAGTTGTATGTATTACCCACTTTGTATTTCATATTATTGTTATATTTGTTGTCCCCCGCCGCAATGCGGCCGGGGACTTTAAAATGGTTCTTGCTTCTATGTGTCCGTGCATGCACGGACATGTCCGTGCAAATACTTCGTAAGCAATAACTTCTAAATGCTTTGTCGGATTCCTCCGAAATTTGGCATCTGCATTCTTTGCGACAAGGCGTCTCTTGGTATTACGTTTCAGCAAGATCCGCCTGTAGGTGGCGCCACTGGGATCTTGCTTCTATGTGTCCGTGCATGCACGGACATGTCCGTGCAAATACTTCGTAAGCAATAACTTCTAAATGCTTTGTCGGATTCATCCGAAATTTGGCATCTGGATTCTTTGCGACAAGACGTCTCTTGGTATTACGTTTCAGCAAGATCCGCGTGTAGGTGGCGCCACTGGGGTCTTGCTTCTATGTATCCGTGCATGCACGGACATGTCCGTGCAAATACTTCGTAAGCAATAACTTCTAAATGCTTTGTCGGATTCATCCGAAATTTGGCATCTGGATTCTTTGCGACAAGACGTCTCTTGGTATTACGTTTCAGCAAGATCCGCCTGTAGGTGGCGCCACTGGGTCTTGTTCCAATCTTTAGTACATGTCCGTGCATGTCCGTGCAAATACTTCGTAAGCGATAACTCCTGAATGCTTTGTCGGATTCCTCCGAAATTTGGCATCTGCATTCTTTGCGACAAGACGTCTGTTGGTATTACGTTTCAGCAAGATCCGCCTGTAGGTGGCGCCACTGGGTCTTGTTCCAATCTTTAGTGCATGTCCGTGGATATTCGTGCAAATGCTTCATAAGCGATAACTCCTAAATGCTTTGTCGGATTCCTCCGAAATTTGGCATCTGCATTCTTTGCGACAAGACGTCTGTTGGTATTACGTTTCAGCAAGATCCGCCTCTAGGTGGCGCCACTGGGTCTTGTTCCAATATTTAGTGCATGTCCGTGCAAATACTGCGTAAGCGATAACTCCTAAATGCTTTGTCGGATTCCTTCGAAATTTGGCATCTGCATTCTTTGCGACAAGACGTCGCTGGTATTACGTTTCAGCAAGATCCGCCTGTAGGTGGCGCCACTGGATCTTGTTCCAATCTTTAATGCATGTCCGTTCATGTTTGTTCAAATCCTTCGCGAGCGATAACTTTCGAACAATTTGTCGGATTTCTTCGAAATTTGGTAAATGCATTCCCTGCGACAAAACACCGTTAGTGATGCGTTTCAGCAAAATCCACCCGGAGGTGGCGCCACTAGAGTTCATTCCATTATTCCATGCTGCAAGTGATAACTTAGAAACACTTGGTCGAATTTCTTTGAAATATCCTACATATGTACCTTTCTGGGTAACATGAGAAACGTTGCGGCTCATCGGATTCTTCTCAAATTTGGCATGCATTTACCATGCCAGGAGCTGTTGCTTAGGATTGCCTTTCGCTCACTTGCACTCACAGGTGGCGCCACCTGGTGGCAACATCACAAATTCGTTTCCGGGTAATAACTTGAGAACTAACCATCGGATTCTTCTCAAATTTTGTATGAATGTACCGTGACATAAGATGTCGCTTGATAATGCATTTCACTGACTTGCGCCTAGAGGTGGCGTCACCTGGTGTCAAAACCTAAATTTGGTTTCTGGGCAATAACTTGAGGACCCTCATCGGATTCTTCTCAAATTTGGTATGCAGATGTCCCCACGATACCATGTTCCTTGGGATTGTATTTTCCCCGCTTCTGCCTACAGGTGGCGTCTCCTGGTGGAAAAATTTGTTTCCGGGCAATAATTTGGCAGCTGCTCATCAGATTATTCTCAGATTTTGTATTCATATGTGACCCACCCCAAATAACATGAACACCGATGGGCATCTAGTACCGGCAATAACTTGAGGACCCCTCTTCAGAGTCTCAAAGTTCATATGCCGATACCATGACATGAGATGTCATTTGGGATTGTGTTTTGCCTGCTTGCACCTACAGGTGGTGACTCCTTGTGGCAAAGTCTAAATTTGGTTTCTGGGCAATAGGTTGAGGATGCCTTCATATTCTTGTCAAATTTAGTTTGCAGATAATATGCCATGAGTTGTCTCTTGGGGTTGCATTTCGGTTACATAATTTTCATGCTACATGGTAAAGAAAATATATTACAGTAGCAATCAACATTCAGTCAGCCATTCGGAGTTGATCTCAAAACCTGGGAAGGTGGAAAGACCCCTCTGCTTCTTACGCCTGTGAAGTAGCTGTTGCCATCCTCATGAATATCTTCTGAAACCGACAGCGCTTATAAATATTGCTGCCATTTTGGCGGGGGACCTAGCATCCTCTGGCTGCTTGTTGTTATGGGAGTCACTATCTAATATAGGTGCTACATGTAGTCACCTGTGTGATATCCCGGACTATTTGGTCAAATTCCAATAAATAAAAAAAATAAATAAATAAGAAATAGGTTGTGCAGCGTGAAGTTTCTCCGCGTTTCGCATATATTTTCAAGAGTTATGGCCCTTTTTTCTTCAAATCTTTGTGAATTGGAACTTGTCCGGGCTGGATCTCGGTTAATATTGTATAGACAATTATGAAATTTGCAGGATATATGGTCAGTGCCCTGTAGTTGTGCAGCGTGAAGTTTCTCCACATTTCGCCTATATTTTCAAGAGTTATGGCCCCTTTTTCTTCAAATCTTCGTGAATTGGGATTTGTAAGTCTGGATCTCGGTTAATATTGTATGAACAAGTATGAAATTTGCATGACATGTGGTCAGTGACCCATAGGTGTGCAGCGTGAAGTTACTCTGTTTTCGGTTATATTTTCAAGAGTTATGGCCCTTTGTTTAAACCTAAGTGAATGGGATATATTTATTTGTCCAAGCTGGATCTCAGTCCATAACCGATTTGAACCAGGAAAATGGCTATATTATATGTTATTCTACATTCCAAAGCAGACAACATAGGTCCTGAAGTATGAAATTGCCCCAAAAACAGTGAATTGGGTGCAAAATTCAAAGTTCACTGATCGCTTCATAATTTCACCACAATATACTCCCAATGAATGTAGGTCTCGTAACCATGTCACATTTTCGGATTTGGCGAAAGCCCTGGCGACCATCTTGCATCGAAGCATCGTAGTATCACTTGTTGCTTAATACTTGGAATATGTATTATGTGAGGCATGGCAAAAAAGTGACTGAGACAGAATTTTTATAATTATCCAAATTAGGCCTCCACCAACCAATAAAGAAATGCAGAACAATGGCGGGGCAGTGTCGGATTAAAGTGGAACGGGGGGGCATACAATTGAGCAATCTCAGATTGCTTCCTTCCTGTGTTTTTCAGGCTAATGTTTTTCCTGATACAATCATAATCATGATGATATTTATGAAATCCTTGCTGCGCGTCAATTATCATTCTCCCGAGATTATCTGATATATTGTTTTTCTTTGGACATGTTGCACGGATATGAGGTCGGCTAATATTACTTTTATTCATGGCAGCAAAACCATGACGATAGTGTGCACAGTGAGCTGTGTTATAATTAATCCCCTATATGTTCTTTAAGAAGAGAGGAAACCCATTGCTTCAGGTTAAATCGATTCAATAACTTCTCGATCCGAAGGTTTTCTATCTGTGTTTGTGAGTTCTTGTCTGTGTTATACTTCAAATACAGCTTGTCAAATGGCAGCCTATGTACATGTAGCTATTGGTAACATACAAACTAGTCACTTAATTATATTATAAATTTCAGGGATGTGCTGTTACATGTAGGATATGCTCTTCAGCGACGAAGTGATTGAGACAGTCTCGTACAGTATTCGATATCCCTCTGCAATAACAGAGACGCTCAATTTCCAATAAAAATATTGTTGATGGTGTAGGGGTGTCCAGTGATGTCTATGAGTTGTTCTCACATCATCGTGTCATCTGTTCTCACATCATCATGTCATCTGTTCTCACATCATCATCTCATCTATTCTCACATCATCATATCATCTGTTCAATCATCGTGTCATCTGTTCTCACATCATCATGTCATCTGTTCTCACATCATGTTGACTGTTCTCATTTCATCAGGTCATCTGTTCTCACATGTTGTCTGTTCTAACATGTCATCTGTTCTCACATCATCATGTCATCTGTTCTCACATCATGTTGACTGAACATTCTCATTTCATCATGTCATCTGTTCTCACACCATGTTGTCTGTTCTAACATGTCATCTGTTCTCACATCATCATGTCATGTGTTCTCACATCATGTTGACTTCTCATTTCATCATGTCATCTGTTCTCATATCATGTTGACTTATCACTTCATGTCATCTGTTCTCACATCATGTTGTCTGTTCTAACATGTCATCTGTTCTCACATCATCACATCATCTGTTCTCACATCATGTCATCTGTTCTCACATCATCATGCCATCTGTTCTCACATCATGTCATCTGTTCTCACATCATCATGTCATCTGTTCTCACATCATATCACCTGCTCTCACATCATCATGGCATCTGTTCTCACATCATCATGTCATCTGTTCTCACATCATGTCATCTGTTCTCATATCATATCACCTGCTCTCACATCATCATGGCATCTGTTCTCACATCATCATGTCATCTGTTCTCACATCATCATGTCATCTGTTCTCACATCATGTAATCTGTTCTCAAATCATGTTATTTGTTCTCACATCATCACACCATCTGTTCTCACATCATCATGGCATCTGTTCTCACATCATCATGTCATCTGTTCTCACATCTTTATGTCATCTGTTCTCACATCATGTAATCTGTTCTCGCATCATGTTATTTGTTCTCACATCATCACACCATCTGTTCTCACATCATCATGGCATCTGTTCTCACATGTCATCTGCTCTCACATCATATCTGTTCTCACATCATCATGTCATCTGTTCTCACATCATGTCATCTGTTCTCACATCATGTCATCTTTTCTCGCATCATATCGTCTGTTCTCACATCATATCATCTGTTCTCACATCATCATGTCATCTGTTCTCACATCATCATGTCATCTGTTCTCACATCATCATGTTATATGATGACATGAGAGGTTCTCCAGATGATGGCAAAGTGAAGCAAATGGAACACTATGGTGAAGAACCCCATTGTTGACCAAGAATGTTTTACACTGAAGTCTGAGGTTACAGGAAACCTACATCTAATACATGTAGTAATGGTTGGATTATGACATTTCATACATCAAGATACATTATGCCATGCTATTGATCCACCATTTTTCTGTACATTTCATGTACGAACCAATCAGAATGCCAGCACATGCCAAGTTCTTAGGGGTGACCGCATCATTCAGTAAATGGACCATAATCATGATAATATTGTTGTAGGTCATGTGACATGATAAATCAGTCGACCATCCACTCCTGTGACACATTTTGGCTTAAATTTAAACTGATTCACGCTCATTAACATCTCATGTTTAAAAAGTTACATCTCTCGACTAAAACAACTGGTCTGATATACAATGTAACAAGACTAGTAGTGGTCCATACAATGATGAGTTTTGGGAAACAAACTATATATTTTAAATGTGCAGCTGTCGAAGTTCATGGGAGATAAAATGTGGGGTAACATATACTGCGAAGACGTAGTTTTATATGTGCTTTCAAGCCATCCATCACTTTCTCGTAGAGAGGAGGAAATTAAAACGGAAATCCTGAGGTCTCTACTTGAAAAAAAAAATGAAAGTAATGTCCTGCTCATTATATAAATTTCGCTAAAAATGCCATAAACTGAAGAGCATGAGAACAGATAGGCAGATATCACTGTACTGTGGTGTAGCCTATATGGTTGTTCATATCCGGGTTTATAATGCCAGTGGAATAAAATATTTGATGACCTTTCTGCCATATGACTGTGTCAGATTTATTGCAGGATTATGCCTTTATACAGTGCAATTTGCATATTAGTACATTGACTAGGCAATAATATTTGTGTTTCCAGTAAACAATATTAGAACAATTGGGTAGGTATGTAGGGATTTTATTATTATTTTAGTTTTTATACGCCCACCAAAAGGCGGATGTATTATGTGATGGCGGTTTCCGTCCGTCGTGTCCGGTCTATATCTGGAACAGTTTTCTATCTACAGTTCCAATTTTTGGTGAGTGGATACCCTACGGGGAGACGATGTGTCGCATACCAAAATGAAGGTCGAGGTCAGAGGTCAAAGGTCACTGGCCTAAAAAACAGGAAATCACTGAAGTGTTTGTGTCCGGTCTATATCTGTGAACGTTTTCTATCCACAGTTTCAATTTTTTGTGAGTGGATACACTAGGTAGAGACGATGTGTCGCACACCAAACTTGAGGTCGAGGTCAAAGGTCACTGTTGCCTAAAATCACGAAATCATTGACAGTTTTCTATCTTCAGTTCTAATTTTTGGTGAGTGGATGCCCTAGGGGGGAACGATGTGTTGCATATCAAATGTAGGTCGAGGTCAGAGGTCAAAGGTCAATAAAAGTTTCGAATTTTTTGTGAGTGGATTTCATAGAGGGAAATGAATTGTCGCATACCAAAAAATGGGTCAAGGTCAAAGATCACTGTGACCCCAAAATCTGGAAATTATTAAAAATAACATTTTTTGTGGTCAGTAGGTACATTAGGGGGACACGATGTGTCATCTACCAAAATGTAGGTCAAGGTCAAAGGTCAAGGCCACTGTGACCCCAAAATCCTAAAATTGTTAAAAATCTTGATTTTTTGACTCCATTGAGAAATTATGGGGAGCCGTTTTGTCATGTACCAAAATTTAGATCCAGGTCAATAGTCAAGGTCACGGTGACCCCAGAATCAAGGTCAAAGGTCAGTGTGACCTGAAAATCAGGAAATCATTAAAAATTACTAATTTTGTGAGAGTGGATTCAATAGGGGGAAATGAAGTGTTGCATACCAAAAATTGGGTCAAGGTCAAAGGTCACTGTGACCCAAAATCAGGAAGTTATTAAAAATAACGGGGTTTTTTTGGTCAGTAAATACATTAAGGGGACACGATGTGTCGCATACCAAAATGTAGGTCAAGGTCAAGGTCACTGTGACCCCAAAATCGTGAAATTTTTCAAAATCATTATTTTTGGTGTCCATTGAGAGATTACGAGGAGACAGTTCGTTATGTACAAAAATGTAGGTCAAGGTGACCTGGTCAATAGTCAAGGTCACTGTAACTCCAGAATCAAGAAATCTTTGAAAAGTACTTTTTTTTTGGTGTCGGTAGACATGATGTGTCACGTACCAAAATGTAGGTCGAGGCCGGACGTCAAGGTCACTGTGACCCCCAAAATCATGAAATTCATAAAAATCAAGATTTTTTGTGTCCATTTCTACATTGAGGGAAGAAGATGTGTGGTGTACCAACATTTTGGTCAAGGTCACTGTGACCCCAAAATCAGGAAATCATTCAAAATAAAGTTTTCTGTCAGTAGATGCATTAGAGGGACATGATATATTACATACCAAAATGTGGGTCAGAGGTCAAGGTCACTGTGACCCCAAAGTCAAGAAATCATTAAAAGTCACATTTTCATATGCCTGTCGAAGACGAGGTCATGTATTGCAATGTTGAGTTCTGTCCATTCATCCATTAACATTTGTCCATGCGATATCTCTAGTTTCAAGGTATGGATTGGTACCAAACTTTGAGTATACCTTACTCGCATGGCAAGAGGAGCCATACATTTTGAGATCAATTTGTCAAAGGTCAAGGTCACAGTCCCCCCCAAACTGAATCAAGTTTAGCTGACTTTTTGTGTCAGGTTGGAATATTCAGAGTTCTCTCCCCTACATGTATATGTTATTTGTCTTGGAGTTGTCTCCCATATTTGAAACAGCTACATTTAGTTAAACTGTTGTGAAATAAAACCCTACATTTACTAATTTAACGGGGAGAGGGGTCCTTTATGAACTTCATACCTGCTTATTAACTCAAGAACAAGGGTTTACTTCATCACTTCCTTCTTCCTTCATGAAAAATTCTCTCGTTTGAAAGGAATCCATTTACAGGAAAACTACTATTTTCTTGTGTTTGACTATTGTCGATTTCAGTGTGGGATTTGTGAGCTCTCGGCTCTTGCTTCAAGGTCAACTAGTTACCAAGAGTTAAGCTCATTTTAGTTTATCATTCAATATAAGATGTGATATATGTTAAAAATTGTAGACCTTTCTCTGGATTGCTAGCTACCAATTGGAATGAAGGCTATCAAACAACCTTGAAATTTGGACCAATGTAATTCCAGATATACGGGCGTATATTGAAGCCCCTTGGGCTCTTGTTTTTAATGTTTTGTTAGTTTTTACCCCTCGGGCAAATTTTGCCCGAAGGGTATTGTCGTCGTCAGCGTCGTCTGTCCGTCTGTCTGTCCGTCTGTCTGTCCATCTTTCTTGTGAACACGATATCTCAAGAAGAATTATAGCCAGGCATTGTAAATTTATACCATGTATGCATCTGGTGAAGGGTCAGAAGCCTATTGAAAATGACCGACCTTGACCTATTTTATCAAGGTCAAATTCTAGTATTTGCTATATTTTTTGAAGGATTGAAGCTAGGATCTCCAAATTCATATTATATATGCAACTCGTGATTGACTAGAAGTCTATCCCAGTTGACTGACCTTGACCTATTTTTTCAAGGTCATATACGGTTTATTATGGTCTAACATGAAGAAATATATCCAGGGTTTCCAAATTGATACCATGTATACATCTGGTGAAGGACCAAAGGTGTACTGAATATGCCTGACCTTGACCAATTTTATCAAGGTCTAATTATAGTATTTGCAATTTTTTTTTTAAGGATTGAAGCTAGGGTCTCCAAATTCATATTACTTATGTAACTGGTGATTGACTAGAAGCCTATCCTAGTTGACTGACCTTGACCTATTTTTTCAAGGTCATATACGGTTTATTATGGTCTAACATGAAGAAATATATCCAGGGTTTCCAAATTGATACTATGTATACATCTGGTGAAGGACCAGAGGTGTACTGAAGATGCCTGACCTTGACCTATTTTATCAAGGTCAAATTTCAGTATTTGCTATATTTTTTGAAGGATTGAAGCTGGGGTCTCCAAATTCATATTAGGCCAAACAAAATAATATCTGTGTTTACTATTACATGCATTTTGAAAATAGGGTAGGTAGGTAGGCTTTATTATTTTATTTACTCCAAAATTTTACGACATTTTTTTAGGGTAGGTAGGAACATCGCAAAATTTTTTTTTCCGTATATGTAGGTCAGTGTAAATTGTGGTCCAATCACATTTCTGAACACTACGTTATGCTGTTAACTGTTTTGTATGTGTGCTGGTATATGTAACTGCACAAAACAGTTTTCCTCTCCATAGTATATTTTCTTTCCTATTTGTGTTGTTCTTTCAAGAATAAATATGCTTTAAATACATTGTTCATTCCCGTCAACCTGTGTTTGGTGTTGGTACTTCTATCCTTGGCATCACACGCCTCAGGTCTGATTATTCTTCTATTGTATAATGTATACTATGCATTGGGGTATTCACCGATCATGTACATGAAGCACCATAGCCTCTACCCTAGTCTTTCGATCATTCATGGATATGAAAATTCTTTATGGATGATGGCTCAGTGGCTACTGAATGTCGAATCAAACTCAAATTCACATCACCCATTGAGTCTGCAACCATGCCACAAATGATTTTCAAATCCGAATTAACAATTATGGTATACCCTTTATTTAATGATTTCTACAACTATTGTGGTGTGTGTGTAAAAATCGGCAAGCATTATATAATTTTGTACCAAGTATTACAAACCTACATTAATCTGACTGTTTTCTCCCCATTACTATCCACATCAGACCTCGTCCCTTGCATTCATAATAGATGTATGCTTTGTTAAAACAAAGAGCATACTGTCGATGAGTTGAATGAATTGTACACAAAGATTGGCGTGCAAGCTAAGTTGACTCTTTTAATGCCTAAATCATTTACATGAAGTTCAGCAATGGAACATGAATGAAATCGGATTCCTCCTCGACAGCTCGACCGACAAAGTTCAAGATATTTCATAATTCGTCTCCAAGTCAGATGTGCCATGGATATCCTCAAACATTTCTCCTAACAGGTTTGATGACATGCTGCTTCACCATGCTATGCTTGCCAGACACAGAAGGACAGTGGCACCTGAAACAATATAAAAGTACAAAAATATTATTAAAAAGAGGTGGTGATATTGAACAGTCTGGTGCTGTTACATATTACAAGTGCACCAAATAACCTGATAACACGTATATTCTGGAAACATGACCACAACATGACCATTGACTCAAAATTATTTAAGTCTGGTATTTTTTGCTCCAGACAAAACGTTGTTGTATTTCTGGGCAAATCCACCAGCAAAAGTCACACTATGACTAGCCTATGTTGTAAAAGTCACTTGTGAATCGCATTTAAAACTCGTCTGGAAGTTCAGCGAAACGGACAGACTAGATATTTCTGCCAGATGGGAACATACACCATCTGATGATCACAAAAAAAGCCAAACGAATACTTCATCAAAAGACAAAATGTATGTACGTACAATGCAGTTCCAGAAATATTTTCTGGAATGTGACATAGGCCTATTTATTCGGAATGAATTTCATGTTCGATCTTTGCATTTGAAAATGTGTGACCAAATATATGTTGGGCGACTCCATTCATATTAAAAACCTGGTGAAAACTCTTCAGATCGAAATGCTTTAGAAATAATTCAGACGTCCACGCTGTCGCAACATATCTGAATTTCTTATCAACAGTTAGATAAAATCAGCTCGTCACGATCATGACGCATCGCATTGGTTTGGTCAGTTAAATGCGTGTTTAATTTAACCACAAACCCAAACGAATATTCCGTATAATGTTCACGTTATCATCGATTAAACGGGAAGAGTATCTACAAAACAACAAACCTTCGCCGCATGGATTTTACCGCCATGTTTGCTGCCCCGGGCG
>JAVTVY010001011.1:0-36187 GCA_036873755.1 Hanleya hanleyi
GTGTTGATGTTGGGTGAGGATGTTTATTGCTGTCCATCTTTCCGGAATTGGTGTGTTGATTGATATCTGGCACAGTGTTGATCTTAGGTAGGCGAGAGAGGCATTGTCTATATATATGCTGCCGCCGCATGAGCTGTTGAGGTGATGTGGAAGCCTTGATGATGAGATCAGGTGTGTGTAGGCTGAGTGAGCTGTTGAGGTGGGTGTTAGGTGTGATGATATCAGGTGTAGTATAGGCTGGGTGAGCTGTTGAGGTGGGTGTTAAGGTATGATGATGATAACAGGTGGGGTATAGGCTGGGTGAGCTGTTGAGGTGGGTGTTAAGTTATGATGATGAGATCAGGTGTGGTATAGGCTGAGTGAGCTGTTGAGGTGGGTGTTACGGTGTGATGATGATATCAGGTGTGATATAGGCTGAGTGAGCTGTTGAGGTGGGTGTTAAGGTATGATGATGATATCAGGTGTGGTATAGGCTGGGTGAGCTGTTTAGGTGAATGTTAAGGTATGATGATATCAGGTGTGGTATAGGCTCGGTGAGCTGTTGAGGTGGGTGTTAAGGTATGATGATGATATCATGTGTGGTATAGACTGGGTGAGCTGTTGAGGTGGATGTTAAGGTATGATGATGATATCAGGTGTGGTTTAGGCTGGGTGAGCTGTTGAGGTGGGTGTTAAGGTATGATGATGATATCAGGTGGGGTATAGGCTGGGTGAGCTGTTGGGGTGAGTGTTAAGGTGTGATGATGATATCAGGTGTAGTATAGGCTGGGTGAGCTGTTGAGGTGGGTGTTAAGGTATGATGATGAGATCAGGTGTAGTATAGGCTGGGTGAGCTGTTGGGGTGAGTGTTAAGGTATGATGATGAGATCAGGTGTGGTATAGGCTGGGTGAGCTGTTGAGGTGAGTGTTAAGGTATGATGATGAGATCAGGTGTGGTATAGGCTGGGTGAGCTGTTGAGGTGGGTGTTAAGGTATGATGATGAGATCAGGTGTGGTATAGGCTGAGTGAGCTGTTGAGGTGGGTGTTAAGGTATGATGATGAGATCAGGTGTGGTATAGGCTGGGTGAGCTGTTGAGGTGAGTGTTAAGGTATGATGATGATATCAGGTGTGGTATAGGCTGGGTGAGCTGTTGAGGTGAGTGTTAAGGTATGATGATGATATCAGGTGGGGTATAGGCTGGGTGAGCTGTTGAGGTGGGTGTTAAGGTATTATGATGATATCAGGTGTGGTATAGGCTGGGTGAGCTGTTAAGGTGGGTGTTAAGGTATGATGATGATATCAGGTGTGGTGTAGGCTGGGTGAGCTGTTGAGGTGGGTGTTAAGGTGTGATGATGATATCAGGTGTGGTATAGGCTGGGTGGGCTGTTGAGGTGGGTGTTAAGGTGTGATGGTGATATCAGGTGGGGTATAGGCTGGGTGAGCTGTTGAGGTGGGTGAGTGTTAAGGCATGATGGTGACATCAGGTGTGGTATAGGCTGGGTGAGCTTTTAAGGTGAGATGGTGAGATCACATGTGGTATATAGGCTGGTTGGGCTGCTGAGGTGAGTGTTAAGGTATGATGGTGATATCAGGTGTGGTATAGGCTGGATGAGCTGTTGAGGTGAGTGTTAATGTATGATGAGATCAGGTGTGGTATAGGTAGGTTGAGGTGAGTGTTAAGGTATGATGGTGATATCAGGTGTGATATAGGGTGTGTGAGCTGTTGATGTTAATTCATGATGTTGAGATCAGGTTGGTTGTGGACTGGATGAGCTGTTGAGTTGGGTAGTGTAAGGTATGATGAGATCAGGGTCTGGTATAGGGTGGGTGAGCTGTTGTTAATATGTGATGATCAAGTGTAGTACATTTCTAGAAGTGGGGTGTACTGTGGTGATGGGGGGAATTCTGGGGTGGAGGTTGACAAATGACTTCGATATTTACTGAATGAACCAAAGGATTCAAAAACAGATCCAGAATAAAAAAATTGCTTCATAGAAATTGTCCCCCCCCCCCCCTCCCGCCCAACCTCTTTCTCAACCAGTTATTGCACAGTTTGATGAGTTGGAGGTGAAAAGAATAAATATTTAAGTCCTCCTTGAGAAGTCAGACATTTGATGGCTGTTATCAGGATATATGTGTTGAGTTATGGGGATTGGTAAGCGGCCAACAAGATGAGGAGTGTTGTACAACCATCGCAGAATAATCCTGGATTGTGTTACATCCATTGGTGGCCCCTCACACCATAGATCAAGATTGAGATGGGTACAGCTACATGCTGGGACTCATACTTACATGTACCTGGTACCTGTGTGTATAAATAGAGACAGTTGGATCATGGCATTTTTACCCTGGATGAACATTAGTGCTCCGCTGGAGCGCCTGGATAGTCCAAATAGTTATCCCTACAAAAGTTGTCTGTCTTGTCTCAGGTTGCTAATCAAGTCTCCGCCTGGCCCCGTGCTTAATCGGGATCGTAGAGAAAATCAAGCCATTCTACCAATTCCACCTCGAATTATGTGCATTCCTCAATAATTATAATTGTATCAAGTTCTGAAAGCAAATGCCGGTAGATATCGAAAATATGGAGCCACTGTGAACAATAAAAACACCAAGCTATAAGAAAACGGTTTCGAGTTAAAATTTCTCTCTGGTTAATTGAGTATAGATCTTGAGGTATCCCAAACGCACTTTCACAATATATATATATATATTTTTTTGTGAGCTGGAAGGTTAGGCTTGTTTGTTTATATGGGTACCATCAGACTGGAGTACTATAAGCTTTGTAGTACAGAACCATGATAGTCAGCATGGAGAGAACCGCATATGTTATCTATTAGCTTTTTATGAGAGAATAGAAAACTGAGCCATCAAGTCTAATAGCCAAAAAATTCTTCTTCCCTTCTAATTACTGGCATCTAGAAGCCTCATAAAACAGGAATTGATCAGTCTGGACGCTTCATGCCACATTCTCTTTGAAAAATATTTAAGCAGCAGTTTTTTTGTCTCCAGCCAGAAATGCATTCAAACAGATATAATCCCTTGAAACACCATAGTTTTTTTTCATGGTAACAAAGATAATTGTTATGATTGCATGTATAAATATAAGGCTAAGAATAAATCTTTTGTTTCTGGTCAAAGGCCCTCAAAATAGTTGTGTGGTGAAGCAACTTTTTTTTTATTCTGGAAGAGCAACAGTTCAGAACACTGTTGTATGTTAAATCATAGTTTGTCATGCCCAGTCATTTTCAGGCCTATAATGAACACATACATGCACACCCTTCAGTTCATCTCAGTTCACCATGCACACGGTATTGGCCCTTAATTAATCCATGGAAATAATGGATGGAAAATTGAAGTACTGAGATGTGTACATGCATGGAGGAGTTTGCTGGGCCTGATTCTCCAGCACTATTTCAACAGCTTACAATCTTTTCTTGCAATTAAAATTACATTACCGAGAAATTCAAGGGAGATGACTCGCGGGGTTAAATGATGAACATGTTAACTAGAAACAAAAGACTTTTTGTTTTGCCTTAATGAAGATAATATTTGTTATCGGGCGATTTTGCATTGGTGAAGAAGATTATATTGTTATGTTCCTACTTGTGATCCAATGGAACCCTTTTTCGATAACATAGCCCATTCAATGGGGTTCGCCAGCTCGAACTGACGTTAGGTGGCTATGTGTACCCAAGAGGTAACTGGCACATGCCCATGTCCTTTTTCAGGATGTCACAAATGCAACGTCATAATGTAACGACGTTATAATTGTTCATTTTATGATGCCATGTCTTCTTTACCTGTTGGAGCACTAGCGCCGCCTAGCATGGCTGGCGATCCCCATTGTACGATTTCCAGCTAAATTTTGTTCTCGACCACATGCACATTCGTTGATCCATGCCTGGTGGTGGTCTATCCATGGAACCAGTGATAAATATATAAGGATTAATTTTCTTTCAAATCAGTTGATCTATGTGGTTATTAACTACTGTGTGAGCCTGGGTAATATTTCCACCCTGATAAGAATGGAAATTTGATAGGAGATGAGATAAGAATTCTTTGAACAGTCTATTATAGCTGTTATTTGTACAGAGTTTATCAGATCACACAGTAGTAATATGGAACGGCTAGATCTGAAATGGATCAGGACAGATTGATAAGAGTGATAATTCGGAGGAATTATAGACTAGTTTGAACAGGTATGTTGCATATGGTAAAACCTCGAATAATTCAATCCCCCAATTGAAATCTCCAATTATTTTGGTAGATTTCGCTCAGTTATTGTCCTCCGCCATGAAGTGGTGGGAGGACTTGGAAATGCTAGCCGTCCGTCCTTCCGTCCGTCCTTCCGTCCGTCCCTCGTGCCGTCCCTCCGTCCGTCCGTCCGTCCCACATCTTGTGAACGCGATATCTTGAGAACAATTCGACCAATCGACTTCAAACTTGAGAAGGTGCTTCACATCAGTTAGACGGCCATTGGTATTGATTTCCACTGAGGTACGTAATCCAAGATGGCCGCCATCGACCATATTGGATTCTGTCCGTCCCACATCTTGTGAACGCGATATCTCAAGAACAATTTGACCGATTGACTTCAAACTTGAGAAGGTGCTTCACATCAGTTAGACGGCCATTGGTATTGATTTTCACTGAAGTACGTAATCCAAGATGGCCGCCATCGACCATATTGGATTCTGTTCGTCCCACATCTTGTGAACGCGATATCTCAAGAACATTTCCACCAATCAACTTCAAGCTTGGGAATGTTCTTCACATCAGTCAGACGGCCATTGGTATTGATTTTCACTGAGGTACGTAATCCAAGATGGCTGCCATTGACCATATTGGATTCCATCCGTCCCAGATCTTGTGAACACGATATCTCGAGAACAATTCAACTAATCGACTTCAAACTTGGGAAGGTTCTTCACATCAGTTAGACGGCCATTGGTATTTATTTTCACTGAGGTACGTAATCCAAGATGGCTGCCATTGACCATATTGGATTCTGTCCATCCCACATCTTGTGAACGCGATATCTCGACAACAGTTTGACCAATCCACTTCAAACTTGAGAATGTGCTTCGCATCAGTTAAACGGCCATTGGTTTTGATTTTCACTGAGATACGTAATCCAAGATGGCTGCCATGAACCATATTGGATTCACTCCGTTCCACATCTTGTTAACACGATATCTCAAAAACAAATCAACCAATCGACTTCAAACTAGGGAAGGTTTTTCACATCAGTTAGACGGCTATTGGTATTGGTTTTCACTGAGGTACATAATCCAAGATGGCTGCCATTGACCATATTGGATTCTGTCCATCCCACATCTTGTGAACGCTATATCTCGAGAACAGTTCGACCAATCGACTTCAAACTTGAGAATGTGCTTCACATCAATTAGACGGCCATTGGTATTGATTTTCACTGAGGTACAAATCCAAGATGGCTGCCATTGACGATATTGGATTCCATCCGTCTCGGATCTTGTGAACGTGATATCTCGACAACAATTTGACCAATCAACTTCAAACTCGAGACGGTGCTTCACATCAGTTAGACAGCGATAGGTATTGATTTTCATTGAGGTAGTATGTAATCCAAGATGGCTGCCATTGACCATCTTGGATTTCATTCACCCATATTGTACCCATCTGTGTTGTGAACGCGATATCTTGATCTATTCCACTCATCGATTTATAAACCTCACCATCCACAAATCCATATACAACTACAGACTTACATTCCAGTGTTACACTACCCATTACTGCTTCCCAAACCTCTTCAAATTGTCTCAACAATTCCAGATGAACGTCTCTTTCCACATACACATATCAACTTTCCAAGTTATATTTAAGGAGATATTGGAAGCGTATATGCTGTATGCTCTCAAACAGGCTACTTGGTGGAGGACCTGCTAGCTACTCGGCTTGTTCTAATAAATTTGATCACTCTCTAAAATCGTTAAATCATTATTAAACAAAGAAATAAGTAATTATTCTCATGATTTTGGACCACTTGACAACTTCCTGTTAGAATATATTTAATTACGCTCTGGGATATCCCATATACTACATTATCTTTGTATTGATCAGTTCACAATTTTTTTTTTAAAACTCTCTGATCCTTTTAGACACTGTACTATATGCTCCTCAATTGCCAGGTATATAATTTCAAACTTTCATTGGTTGAAAAAGAGGTCACGTATCAATATGCATAAAGCAAGCTGTTTCAAATGGAAGTTTTCAATCACTCTATTATTGAATCACCCCAAGATTTTCCATTGAAGTTTAATAATTATGTACTCTAATAAATTTGTTTAATTAACATTCCATTTCATCATCTTCCCATTCTAATAAATTAATCCCCCAAATATTTGGCAGTTCCTGTGATAGAACTTGGTCAGCCCATTCCATGTTTGGCCACTGTTAGTTGTTCGTTTCTCATGACCCTCTCGCATCTTAATTTGAGGGGCAAATAATTAAAATTCATGCAGGTTTTCAGATTTTTAGGTGTGAAATATCTCTTTCCTTCAAATTTACATGCGTTTGCATGGTTTGCTGCATTCATAATTAATAATAATTAATTATTGCACACAGCATGTCTATTTTCACCAGCAAGGTCATGAGAAACAAACAATTAAGTAACGGCGGCCTAATGATGCATTGTGTATCCATGCCAACTGAATGACAGTTTCCACCTGTGTACTCTAAAGATGGCGGATTTATACTTCACTTATTCCCACAATGCAGTGCAGTGATGTCATCAGGTTCAAGGTCTATTGTGTTACACCCCTGACTGCATTGCTCTGAAAATTGCAGCACAATTCACCGGGATTGATCAACACCAATCCCAAAACTCAGATACAATATCACAGAATATTATGTCTAACTGCAGCCCTATATAAATCCCATGCGAATTTGAAACTACATTTGTAAGCCAATCAGGTGAAACAGCATGGTGAAACAATCTCAAAATCACTCCCACAGAAATTACACACGGTAGCATGTGGTATCCAAATATGGCATCATTTCCAGACAGTGTGCATGGTAAACCATAAAGATCAAAGAATTTACTCCCAGTGTGCCAATGCAAAGATCATAATATCCGTGTACTAAACGTCAATCATTGACTCAGAGAAAAGGTAGAAATTGTTGTAATTGGCTTATTATGGGATCCCGTAAAATATCGGCGAACATTTCGCACGAAGTTTTCAAAGCGCTATCTCCAGATGGTATTCCCCTGATTTACAATCTTGGTTTGATTGAATCGACACAAGCAGCATTACGAGAGAAGAAAAATTCATCAAGTATATCTTACAGAAGAATGAAGAATTTAGATGAACAAGTTCAATTTGACAAGAGCACACAGTATAACATCTTGTTCATGGTTCAGAAATCCTGCACCCACTCCGTTCCATTTAGTAACGGCTGATGCTGATTGGACAATGATACATTGACTGGTAAATACCGACAGGTTATACAATCTGATGCCACGAGACTGCCTTGATAACTGAATTACATAAGCAGAAGATGAGTCTTCCAATTTAAACATTACTCAATGTGCTCATTAGCAATTCTCTCAACTTGTACTGAAGTTCCCTAATAAAAAATGGGGAATATATTGGAGCTGGAATTATAGCCTAAAGGGTATGAATCAGTGTGGTAGGAATTGAAATTGACATCTGTGGAGTTAAGGATACATCTTCCTCTTATTTCGATTATTAAACATTTGGTTCTAATCATTAAGTACTTGGGATGGGTGATGTCAGCTGGGATTCCCTGGAAGATAGCTGCCGATATGATTGAGGATGAGAGAGATGCTGCTGGGTGGGAGGCGCTCTAGGAGCAGGATTGATGTGAGCCATGGTGGTTTACACAGGAAGTCTGATATTCCACTAACAGGACGATTCCAGTACATGTATATCTGTCAGTGACTATTTCTAAACTTTAAAGTTTAAACTAATTCCTTCGTCTTTTTTCTAGCAGAACTTCAGAAAATCTCAAACTGCTACTGAGAGCTTGAACAACTTCAGCTTTGAATTTCAAACTTTGATTTAACCATTTTTTCGGAAACCTTGAACTGGCTTTATGACCATTGAGGGAAGGATGAGCTGTTTAACTTTTGGAAAAATATAATTTGGTCTGTAATTTAAAGGATTACAAGAAGAAAGCACAGAGAATATAAAATGTACTGATTGACTCACAAATAGCAGTCCGTAAATGTGTTAGCTGGGATGGGATTCCCGTGGTCGGGAGATGATATTGACATTCGTGTGCGGAAGGCATCAGTTTTCTATAGCCAGTCTGTGTACAGATATCGTTAATTTGAATTGAAAGACAATGTTCCTTTGGCAGATGTGGTAATACATTATATGGATCAATTCTCCCCTAACATCCTTGATCGAAAACGCGTGTTCTCACATGGCCCAGCCATCATCATGGCATTAATTAAGCAAATTCTCTTAGACCCACAATACGGTCTTATACGGTCTTGATATTCTTCCTCTGGCTGTCAAACCATTGTACCCATTGTTCAAAGGAAACCAGTAAATGTAAATGGCTTTCCACTTCTTTTTTTTCACTATTTGCCATTTTATGCCTTCCAAATATTAACAAGGCTATAATTTAAGAGTAAGTAAACAGAATTAATGTGATATTCTACCTCAACAAAGGCTACAATTCTCTGGTCTATTTACACACATTGATCAACCCTCAAACACACTCCTAATGCCACCAGAAAAAAAGCATTAACATTATACATCTCAATTGTTTCCAATTTCTCTTGTCTTCTGTCGTAATATTTGGCAAAGTAATTTTCTTTCATTGAATTCGTCATGTTTTCATTCAAAGTGGCTGGTTGAGGTGTTGCATTATTTAACAATGGTACCATATTTTACTTGTATTGAATTAAGGACCAAAAATCATTAACTGACAAACCACTTTTTTACAGAACTGAAAGGAAATGCACAAATTGTGATTATTTTCTCATAAGCAGATTTTTGAAATGCAATTGTCTAAATTGCCTGTATATCGGTTATTATTAAATTATTAAATCATTTATCGGGGGGAAAAAATGGTTTCTATATAAAAAAAATAACACCATACACCATATGTCAACATTTCTTATTCCAAAACCCCAATAGAAATTTAAACTAACTTTGTCAACTTAGAGACCAATTGTGTCTTATGTATCATAATATTATCCAATCAGTGAGCTTATTCATATTTGAAATTTGAAAGTGAGCCAATGAAATATTCAGGAACAGTGCATTCATATCCCTTGCCTGTGTATTGACTCCGGGACAATAACACACTCTACTGGACAGATTGATGTGTTGGCCTTTGACTTGTGGGTGTAATTGTGTTTTGCTATTTAATGGCAATATCTTAAATAATTAATTATCATCCAGCCTCCAATTTCACAGCTTGTGTGCGTCTTGAAATAAAGTGGGTTAGTTATTCTGCTTAATTCGGCTAAAAGCTATGTTTCATATTAAATGGGGATTAATCTTCACGAAGAAAAGGTTATAGAAAAAGAGTTGTGCATGCCCCGGGGGCACTATTCTAAATCATTTTGATGCCCACCAGTGTACAAGGAATTAGACGCTGTTGGCAGAATATCCCACATGCTATGAAATTGACCGGAATTGTTAAATTGATCCTAATTGTTCAATTTGTTTGTAATGTGTAAATGTTTTCAAATTAATCAGTATTTTTATATATATGTATGTCCATTGGTTTATGAAGAAAACAAAGGCATTTTTCATTATTCTGATCAAAATTGCTGTATTTACAGGAACACCAGTGAACAGAATACCTATTATGGCTAAACAGACTTTAGACTTGTATGAGCTCTTCCGATTGGTCGTTTCAAAAGGAGGCCTCGTTGAAGTCATCAACAAGAAGTTGTGGCGGGAAATAACAAAGGGACTGAACCTTCCATCATCTATTACTAGTGCTGCTTTTACACTTAGAACACAGTAAGTCAGTTAAACATTGTTTTATTGCTTCTTTATTATGGGACACAAACAGTTGTTGAAAATAATACATTTGTGTGGTAACTCCTCTGACAATGAATTATGATAACTCCTCTGACAATGGATTATGGTAACTCCTCTGACAATGGATTATGATAACTCCTCTGACAATGGATTATGGTAACTCCTCTGACGATTATGGTAACTCCTCTGATGATTATGGTAACTCCTCTGACAATGGATTATGGTCACTCCTCTGACAATGGATTATGGTAACTTCTCTGACAATGGATTATGGTAACTCCTCTGACAATGGATTATGGTAACTTCTCTGATAATGGATTGTGGTAACTCCTCTGATAATGGATTATGGTGACTCCTCTGATAATGGATCATGGTAACTCCTCTGAGAATGGATCATGGTAACTCCTCTGACAATGGATTATGGTAACTCCTCTGGCAATGGATTATGGTAACTCATCTGACAATGGATTATGGTAACTCCTCTAACAATGGATTATGGTAACTGACAATGGATTATGGTAACTCATCTGACAATGGATTATGGTAACTCCTCTAACAATGGATTATGGTAACTGACAATGGATTATGGTAACTCATCTGACAATGGAGTATGGTAACTCCTCTAACAATGGATTATGGTAACTGACAATGGATTATGGTAACTCCTCTGACAATGGATTATGGTAACTCCTCTGACAATGGATTATGGTAACTCCTCTAACAATGGATTATGGTAACTCCTCTGACAATGGATTATGGTAACTCCTCTGACAATGGATTATGGTAACTCCTCTGACAATGGATTATGGTGACTCCTCTGATAATGGATCATGGTGACTCCTCTGAGAATGGATCATGGTAACTCCTCTGACTGGATTATGGTAACTCCTCTAACAGTGGATTATGGTAACTCCTTTGACAATTGATTATGGTAACTCCTCTGACAATGGATTATGGTAACTTCTCTGACAATGGATTATGGTAACTCATCTGACAATGGATTATGGTAACTCCTCTGACAATGGATTATGGTAACTCCTCTGATACTGGATTATGATAACTCCTCTGTTAATGGATTATGGTAACTCGTCTTATACTGGATTATGATAACTCCTCTGATAATGGATTATGGTAACTCCTCTGATACTGGATTATGATAACTCCTCTGATAATGGATTATGGTAACTCCTCTGATAATGGATTATGGTAACTCTGATGACAGTAGATCCTGGAGACTCATCTGACAATGGATTATGGTACATGTAACTCCTCTGATAATTGATAATGGTAACTCCTCTGATGATGCATTATGGTGACTCCCCTGATAATAGATGATGGTAACTTATTGGTAACTATGATGAAAGTAGATTATGGTAACTCCTCTAACAATGAATTATGGCAACCCTGATGACAATCCACTCACCACAGTATTAAAATTCAATCACTCCCATTTTTGTGGACAAAAAAAAACAATACTTCCTTCTACTTAAGAGCACCCTCTTAAAATCATTAAAAAAAGTCTTGGATTACCGCTATGATTTTGCACCAAATTGTCAACTTTCGGTTCCGATAAATTTAATAGTTTATGATGAACAATTCCACTGCATGTGATTGAATTTGTAAATAATATGACAAACTTGTTGATGAGAATTGCAACTCTTAATATTTGTCATAACTTTATATCAGATTATAGCCTTGTTCAAGCATTGCAATGCTGCGAAACATATCCAGTCTTCAGATAAGTTATAATCGGATATGACCGCGATACAATACTACAATAAAATGATGTTATTCTTTTCCTAGAATTTCTGGTTCTCAGGACTTAATCTCGAGTCCTTCTATAATATTAACAAAAAAAGTTGATACTCTGGTATGAAGTTCTCTCAGTGTATTCTGTCAAAAGTATCCCTGATAAAGACTTTAACGTATAATTACCGACCCATAAAACATCCACAAACAGATCTTTTCTGGGATAAGGGACCAATTTGAGCAAATTACATGCTCCTGCGTAAAGTCCCCTAGTCTGTCTGTCCATATAGTCAACCTATCATTAATATCTTTTGATTAAACTACTGTGGAGGCCTGGTTTATACCTTAATGTGCGGGCGGTATCGAACTTGATATTGCCCCTAATCGGTGTGTAATAGCAGGTGTTTATTTGTGCCATGTTTCGAGGGAGACGTGCCTGTGTGGCGACTTATTGTGGTTGCAGACTTTGAGGAGCAGATCTGTCGATATATAATCTAATATTACACGCTGTTCGGTGATAATCCGTCTCAAGTTTGGCAAATTTTCTCAAATTGCTCTGATCAGAATTCCGATAAAAATCGGAGCACAGACAGAATTAAAGTTTCTTAGTCGTCGACCCTTGAGTCAAGGTAGTCGATTATCAATGTGAGTGCCTCCTCGACTAAAGTTCTGATTATTCAGGGTAAAGTTCAACTCCTACATTCGATTTGCTATCCGTGAATGCATGATCATGCAAATTTGCATATAAACTATAGTGATTCATGGATATACAATCAAGCCAAGCAAGTTGGAATCAGCAGGATATTATATAATGTTACAGTTGATCAGCCATATCTCATTAATCTTTTAATAGTGACATATACAGAGTAAAGCTCAAGGTTATGTAATATGTAGCCAGATTCAGTATTAATGTTCTTAATTTGTTGAACCATCTGTCCAAATAAATCTTATCACATTATCCACTGCTCATTGATGTGAGTTTTGTTGGGCAAATACAGCAATTAAGGCATTATATGTGCTCAATAGGCATATATCAAATTATCATGGTGATTCAGTATTACATGGAGGCATATAGAAGAGATATGAATGGTGAGAACCATGGTGATTCTATAAACTTAATCTTCTCATTATGCCCTCTTGACCTGTCTTGCAACTTAATCTAATTTATTAATCATAAGAATGGTGAAACTCTGAAAGAAGTCTTTTGAGCACTGTAACCTGGTACCAATATTCCTACCGATACTTCATGTAATCCCTCTAATCATTCGATCTGCTTAAAAAAATTGAATTAATTTGGGGACAAAATTTCCAGCTATTATAATAAATTTAATCACCCTTTAAAATCATTGAAATATCGAAGGAATACTGGATAATATGCACGATTATGAACCATTTTTTTTCTTCAACTTTTCATGTTTTAATAAACTTGAACACCCCTGATTTTATAATAGAAAATTTCACTTCCTGTGATTGAATTATTAATGGATTACAATATTGGCACTGCTGGAGGAGTATTTTGAACAAAAATACATACATATATTCCCTGTATAATTTCAGTCATCTTCAGGGATAAATTATAATATAATTATATTCCTACATTGTGGAACACCCTGCCAGAAAATACTGGCTCGAGTGAGAATCGAACTCATGACTTAGGGGATACCGTCCCACTGCTCTACCAACTGAGCTACCGAGTCCAGTTTAGAACAGCTCGCTAATTCAATCCATTTCACAAGTACACGGCATATTGCCACGATAACAAGTGAATTTTGGATATATATTCGAAGATACAATGTTTCGACTTATCCCTGAAGATGACTGAAATTATTAGTCGAAACATTGTATCTTCGAATATATATCCAAAATTCACTTTTTATCATGGCAATATGCTGTGTACTTGTGGAATGGATTGAATTAGCGAGCTGTTCCCAACTCAGAGCAGTGGGACGGTATCCCCTAAGTCGTGAGTTCGATACTCACCCAAGCCAGTATTTGCTGGTTGGGTGTTCCACAATGTAGGAATATAATTATATTATTCCCTATATCCCAGGGTGAGTCCATGACATTATCCCCCAGCGACATTTTCCCCCGCGACATTTTCCCCACGACATTTTCCCCCACGACATTTTCCCCAGGCGACATTTTCCCCCAGCGACATTTTCCCCACCCTAATATTACGTGCTGTAATAATTACGATCTGCCAACAATCGCAGTCGCGGTCATTTCCTCACCTTGAAGTTTTTTTACGTTTGCATGTAGGAGAGTTCTAGGAATTCAAGGGAGATTACTTTTTAGTTAAACATTGGCAGATGTATGCAAATGTGCCTTCTTTTCAGGCAAAATAAATAAGAATAGATTATCAATATCACGCTCTTATGTTCTGTTTTCTGGATGTTATTTATTTATTGGGACGGTGTTATGTAGCCCTACCGACCGCAATATCGTCAATTTTCCTCAATACTTTTTTTCTGTGATAATATATTTTTTGAAAGTTCAGTTTTGACTAAATCGTTATGAATGAAATATTTTTTTATTTTAATGTTCAGTTTTGTATAAAATCTTTATGAATTAAATATTTTCAATTCAAATTCGAATGTCGTAATCTATCGGAATATATCGGCAGTGATGATGAAGTGATCAAATAATATAATATAAAAATATTTCATTCATAACGATTTAGTCAAAACTGAACTTTCAAAAAATATATTATCACAGAAAAAAAGTATTGAAGAAAATTGACGATATTGCGGTCGGTATAGGGCTACATAACACCGTGCCAAGAAATAAATAACATCCAGAAAACAGAACATAAGAGCGTGATATTGATAATCTATTCTTATTTATTTTGCCTGAAAAGAAGGCACATTTGCATACATCTGCCGATGTTTAACTAAAAAGTAATCTCCCTTGAATTCCTAGAACTCTCCTACGCGCAAACGTAAAAAAAAAGTCAAGGTGAGGAAATGACCGCGACTGCGATTGTTGGCAGATCGTAATTATTACAGCACGTAATATTAGGGTGGGGAAAATGTCGCTGGGGAAAAATGTCGCCTGGGGAAAATGTCGCTGGGGGATAATGTCGGTACCCCTCCCAGGGTAGTTATAAAAATAATTTTTCATTGAGTGCATGAGCAGGGTTAACAACAAAGAACATATTTAGAAAAATGGGCTGATTTGAAAATTAGGTAAAAATTTCATTTTGTTTGAAATGGCTGTACTGATCTTGCATGTAATTGATGGATGTATTTGCAGATATATGAAGTATCTATACCCTTATGAATGCGAGAAGTTGAAGCTGAGTAACCCAGCAGAACTACAGGCTGCTATAGATGGAAATCGCAGAGAAGGTAGAAGGTCTAGTTTTGGCTACGAGCTCTCCCCCGGCCCCACCCTAATACCCACGACCCACCCTCACCTTAACGGCAGCCTGATGAACGGCAAACTTAATACCAGAGACTCAGGTGAGATCGATGGCTTCAAAGACAATTCTCACTTTTATACCATTCCGTTTATCGGTACTACCTCGACCAATCAAATTAAAGGCATTTGGTACTTCAACCGATTTACACCTCAACATTTTTAATTATTGCTGAAAGCAAAAGTGTTACACACACAAATAAGTTCAGGCCGATCAATTTCAAAATCAGTGATGCAAAATAACATATTGTCCACTCCTGGGGATACTTCTTGGATATAAAAGAAATCCTGCTTTCATTTTATGTTTTGTTGCTTCAAACATTCCTCTTTTCAAATCGATTTGAAAATTTAGAAAAAATTCTGAGCTAAAGAGACTTTAAAATATGCCAATTTTAAGCAACACACCACCATGAAGAAGAGGGTGGGTGTGGGACTGTGGGTTAATATTGTAAATCTATCCCTTTTATGTTGTGCTTTATCTAGCATAGATAGTTTTGTGTGTGTGTTCTGGTTTTATTTGTTTTTATTCAGTTCATCTAAAGTTGATTGATTTCATTTTTTTGTGAACCCATAATTTATTACATCAAATTTCGCTGCTCTGTTATTCTGACACTGGTTCCCAAGCCTTGCTTTCACATTTTTTGTTTTTCTCTGGGTACAGTAACATATGTATTTTATATGATTTCTGTTCACGATCCCGATCATTAATCACAGGAGAAAGCCCAGTGAAAATGAATTTCTCTGCACAATATCCTTGACAAATGTCCAAATGTTTGTTTAAGAGTAATACTGCAATATTTCTGCAAAAGTTAAGCTATTCACAAAAGTATGTATGTTTCCAATAACAAACCCTAAAAAGATGGGCAGGTTATATGTATTTATATATTTTTTTTCTCACCTTTGTGGAATATCAGAGTTTTTATCAAAGAAAATGCAGAACAATATCTTTTTACTTTGACTGTAGATGTAAAATTTATGTTCAATAACCTTATCATTAGCTGTTTATTAGAATGATCAATTTGCTATATGTAGCATTTAATTGTTTAAGCAGGTATATCGACTGATAACATCTTTGTTTACATACTTGTGATCCATTAGAAGTTTGAACTGAAAGCTGAGAACTTTGTTAATTTTGTCTTTGGAATCCTGTTTCTGCATGCATACAATATAAAATTTGTCATTACCATAATCCCCCTAATAATTCAATCCCTGTATCCATATTCAATCACTCCCAATTTGAGGACAAAATTCAATCGATGCTTCTAATAAATTTTATCACCATCTAAAATCATTGAAATAACGAAGAAATAATCGATTATATGCATGATATCGAACCATTTTGTCATCTTCCTGTAGTAGTAAAATTTGATTACCCCATATTTTATAGTGAGAAATTTCACTTTCTTTAGTGATTGAATTATTAGAGGGATTATTGTATGTCATTATGCCTGTTGTGAGTTTGCTGTGGGTTAGAATGGTTTTCATTTCGTTCTGTGAATGATTGTACATGTACTTTAGAAACTTGGGGTTACTACGGTTATATTATAGAATTTGTAGACATCTCGCAGAAGTACGAGGTAATGGAAGCTAGCCCAGCCTGATAATATAATGTTACTGAAAGATGCTGCACGATTAGTCAATTGTTCTGGAAATAATGAATAATACATTTTTGTAAAAAAAAATTATTGAATTTAATAATGTTTTAATGAGAACTTAAAACACTGAAAAATGAAATGAAAGTAACATTTGTTGTCGACTTGCAAAATGGAAATTATATACAACTATGAACAATTGCAGCAAAATTTAGATCCATAATAGCCATTTATTACTTCATTCCTACATATTTCAATTATTGTGTTATATATTTAGCGAAGGTAAGATATAACCAGAACAAATGCTTGATTTACGACAGATTCATCTCCAAAGACGAAATTATGGAGAGGAAATTGGAGTGATTCTCTCGCCCACCTCCCTTCAGTACACAGATCAATTGAACCAGGTACTACAGAAACTCGAAAAAAAATTATTCAACCAAACTTAATTTCCTTCTTTTCTTTTCTTTTTATTAAAAAAGAATTTTTTATTTTTATATGTCAAATTTCAATTCTAACATTTTATGGTCGTAAAAAGCAAAATCTGAATTTGGATGAATTCTTCTAATCCAAAATCTCGGCAGACTGTTCTCGGGAGGGTGAAAGCAGATCCACTGGAACTAATCTCTGAATAAAGTTCAGACTTAATCAATTTGGGTGTTGCAAATAAATGGCCGATTCGTCAGAGAGATGAGCTTAATCCCTAAACAAAGTTCAGATCAGAGACAATGCGATTTTATCTAAAAGTTCATTGAATGGTGGAATTTTCTAGGGGATTAAGATGTCTCGTGTTGGTAGTAAGATAAAAAAAAGATGACTTTTTCCCTTGTAAAACAAGGAATGGGGCGGTGAAACAGCAATTAAACTCGTTCACAGTGAATAAATGATAGGGTTCAACTAAGGTGCTATCTGCTCCCATTGACAGCCCATGATGAGGACAGCCTACCTCCTACACCAACCCCTATTAGAGTGTCTGAACGAGATGCCATTGCCATGGAAGCTGCCTCAAGAGCCATGGAAGAGGCCACGAGGAAAATGGAGGCAGCATCGAGGGCAGCATCTATAGAAGAGAGTCCGCCCAGAAAGCGCATGTTTTTATCCGAGGAAGAAAGACTCATGGCTCATGCAGGCATGCCCAGCTGCCACCTCAAGATTACTAGTCGAAGTAAGTATTCGGAGGCAATAAGAAAATACTTCAATTTGTTCTTGTCTGTCTTTCAATATATCCATTTCTCCTTCTTCTGGTTGTATTGTTTAAAGGACATCCTGTCATTTGATGGTATTGTTAGATCCCGTCTCTCAAAGCGTGTTGTATATTATGTCGCTTGATGACTTTGTCATATCCTATCAATTGTTCTGAACCAGGCACTTGATGGTTTTGTCAGATCCTGAAACTTCCTGGTTTATCACCAAGACCAATTGTTCTGAACCATGCACTTGGTGGTTTTGTCAGATCCTGAAACTTCTTGGTTTATCACCAAGACCATTTGAATACTCCCAATGCTGAGGGGTTCTCGGTGCTTTGCACAGTTCATGTATCTAGTTGGTTTTCCTTCGTTTCTTTCAGACTGTTCTTTGTTCCCTTCCAGTTTGATCTTCCTTTCATCTCTTTTTAAGCAGTTTGTTTGTTCTCTATCAGTTTATTCTTCCTTCTGTATCTTTCTAGTGGTTCTCTTGTTCTCTTCCAGTTTATTCATATTTCCATTTCTGTCCATTTGTTCATCATTTGTTCTCTGCCAGAATGTTCTTCCTTCTAATTCTTTTAATTTGCTCAATGTTTTTCTTCTCTGCCAGCTTGTTCTTTCTTCTCTGCCAGCTTGTTCTTTCGCCTCTTTCTTCCAGCCAGTTCATTATTCTCTTGCATTTTATCCTTCCGTTCTTGTGGTCTATACTTACTTTGTTCTCTTCCAGCTTGTTCTTTCTCTGTTTCTTATTAATTTGTTCTCCATTTGTTCTCTTCCAGTGACTTCTTCCTTCCATTTCTTCTTTATTTGTTCTTTTCCAGTTTGTTCTTCCAATCTCTTCATCATATGTTCTATTCGAGTTTGTTCTTCCTTCCATTGCTTTCAGTTCTTTCTTTTGTTAATTTGTTCTTCCTTCCCCAATGCTTTCAATCTGTTCTTTGTTGGTTCTGTTCAGATTTGTTCTTCATCATTCCTTTGTTTGTTTGTTTCCCCTTCAATATTGCTTTCAATCTGTTCTTTATTTGTTCTGTTCAGTTTGTTCTTCATTTCATTTCTTTCAACCTCTTTATTTGTTAGTTTGTTCTTTCTTCCATATTGGCTTGAATCTGTTCTTTGTCTGTTCTCTTCAATTTGTTCTTCATTTCATATTTTTCAATCTCTTGACTTGTTAGTTTGATACTCATCCATATTGGTCTCAATCTGTTCTTCGTTTGTTCTGTTCAGTTTATTCTTCATTCTGTTTGTTTTTGTTTGTTGTTCTTTTTTTCCTTCAAAATTGGTTTCAATCTGTTCTTTGATTGTTCTGTACAGTTTGCTCTTAATTCCATGTCTTTAAATCTCTCCAAGTGCTTGTTTGTTTTTCCTTCCGTATTGCTTTCAATCTGTTCCTTTTTTATTCTATTCTGTTTGTTCTTCATTCTATTTCTTTCAATATGTTTTGTTAGTTTTATTTTCCTTCAATATTGCTTTCATTTGTTATGTTCAGCTCATTCTTCATTTCATTTCTTTAAATCATTTCCATTTGTTTGTTTCATTTTCATTCCATATTACTTTCAATCTGTTCTTCATTTGTTCTGTTCAGTTCATTCTTAATTTCATTTTTTCAATCTCTTGATTTATTAGTTTCATTCTCATTCCATATTGGTTTCAATCTGTTCTTTGTTTGTTCTGTTCAATTTGTCCTTCATTCATTGTCTTTAAATTTCTGCAATTGTTAGTTTGTTTTTTCTTCCATGTTGCTCTCAATCCATTCCTTGTTTGTTTTATTCAATTTGTTCTTTCAATTACTTTCAATACCTTCAATTGTTAGTTTCCCTTTCCTTCCATATTGCTTTCAATGTGTTCTTTGTTGGTTCTATTGTTCCTTTCATATTGTTTTCAATCTGTTCCTTGTTTATTCTGCTTGGTTTGTTCTTCATTCCATTTCTTTCAATCTATTCATTTGTTAGTTCCTTTTTTCTTCCCTATTGCTTTCAATCTGTTCCTTGTTTGTTCTGTTTTGGTTTGTTCTTCATTCCATTTCAATCTGTTCATTTGTTAGCTTATGTTTTCTCCCATATTGCTTTCAATCTGTTCTTTATTGGTTCTGTTCAATTTGTTCTTCATTCCATTTCCTTCAATCCCTTCATTTGTTAGTTTTTCCTTCCATATTGCTTTCATTGTGTTCTTCGTTGGTTCTGTTCAGTTTGTTCTTTATTCCGTTTCTTTCAATATGTTCTCTGTTTTTCCTACCATATTTTTTTCAATCTATTTGTTTATTTTTCATTCCATTTCCTTGGATCTTTTCCATTGTTTGTTTGCTTTTCCTTCCATATTGCTTTCAATCTTTTTCTTTGTTCTATTGATTTTCTTCTTCATTCCATTTCTTATCATTTCTTCATCTGTTACTTTGTTTTCCCTTGCATATGTTGCTTTCTGTTCTTTGTTCCGTTCAATTTGTTCCTCATTCCATTTCTTTCAATATCTTCATTTGTTAGTTTGTTTTCCTTTCATATTGCTTTCACTCTGTTCTTCAATGGTTCTGTTCAGTTTGTTCTTCATTCTCTTTGTTTCAATCTCTTCATTTGTTTGTTTCTTCTTTCTTCCATATTGCTTTCCTCTCTTCTTCATATTTCTTTTTGGTTTGTTCTTCATCCCAGGTCTTTAAATCTC
Source organism: Hanleya hanleyi (assembly GCA_036873755.1). Classification (NCBI taxonomy): domain Eukaryota; kingdom Metazoa; phylum Mollusca; class Polyplacophora; order Lepidopleurida; family Hanleyidae; genus Hanleya; species Hanleya hanleyi. The sequence goes on from JAVTVY010001011.1 coordinate 20,586, forward strand.
TTCAGTTGTTACTTTGTTTTTCCTTCCATATTGCTTTCAGTCAGTTCTTCATTGGTTCTGTTCAGTTTTTTCTTCGTTCCATTACCTTCAATGTCTTTATTAGTTTGTTTTTCCTTCCCTATTGCTTTCACTCTGTTCTTCATTGGTTCTGTTCAGTTTGTTCTTCATTCCATTACCTTCAATGTCTTTATTAGTTTGTTTTTCTTCCCTATTGCTTTCACTCTGTTCTTCATTGGTTCTGTTCAGTTTGTTCTTCGTTCCATTACTTTCAATGTCTTTATTAGTTTGTTTTTCCTTCCATATTGCTTTCACTCTGTTCTTCAATGGTTCTGTTCAGCTTGTTCTTCATTCCATTACATTCAATGTCTTTATTAGTTTGTTTTTCCTTCCATATTGCTTTCACTCTGTTCTTCAATGGTTCTGTTCAGTTTGTTCTTCATTCCATTACTTTCAATCTCTTCACTTGTTTGTTTCTACTTCTGTATCACTTTCAATCTGGTCTTCCTTGGTTCTGTTCAGTGTGTTCTTCATTCCATTTCTTTCAATCTCTTCACTTGTTTGTTTCTACTTCTGTATCACTTTCAATCTGGTCTTCCTTGGTTCTGTTCAGTGTGTTCTTCATTCCATTTCTTTCAATCTCTTCACTTGTTTGTTTCTACTTCTGTATCACTTTCAATCTGGTCTTCCTTGGTTCTGTTCAGTGTGTTCTTCATTCCATTTCTTTCAATCTCTTCACTTGTTTGTTTCTACTTCTGTATCACTTTCAATCTGGTCTTCCTTGGTTCTGTTCAGTGTGTTCTTCATTCCATTTCTTTCAAAATCTTCATTTGTTAGTTTGCTTTCCTTCCATATTGCCTTCAATCTGTTCATTTGTTCTGATCAGTTTGTTCTTCATTCCATTTCTTTCAATCTCTTCATTTGTTTGTTTCTACTTCCATATTGCTTTCAATATTCATTTCTTCTCCAGTTCTTCATTCCATTTCTTTCATTTTTTATTTTCCATTTTATTTTTCCTTCTGTTTCTTGTAGTCTATTCGTTGCTTGTTCTTCTGCTACATTGTTCTTCCTGTCATTTCTTAAATCTGTTCATCAGTTGTTCTAAAGCCTTGCTAGGTTAAACATATTTATGAAATGTATCAGAATTTTTCCAAAACCTTAAATGTTTAGTATACATAATCTGATAAATGAGCAATACTTCTGATAAGTGAGCAATACTTCAAGTTTTGAAGAGATTAGAGTTGTAATCTGGAAATATTGTGGCATAAAATGAGCTCATTACGGTAATTTCCCTAATAATTCAATCACATGAAGTTTCAACTGTATTATTCAAACACCGAGAAAAAGTAACATTCCCAGTCTTTTTTCAAATTGAAGAAAAGCCATATAATGAAAAAATGTGACACTTTGTAGCTGGTGCAATGAAGAATATTGCCAAATATAAGCCATTTTTGCTGCACTTCCTGTGATCGAATTATTAGGGGAATTACCGTACCTTTGGTTCACTCAGTCACATCATAAACACACATTTGCATAGACCCAACGCTTCATGAAAATAAGTTTTAATTATAGAATATGCAGTAACACTGGTCAATGTGATTCATATTCATTGAAAAAGGTTGTCAAAGTTTTAAAGTTTCTCAAAACAAATCACTTGTTTTCTAGTTGCTTTGGTAACCATATTCAAAACTGTTGGTAACCATGTCTCAAAATTGGCATTCGGTTACCATTAAGTATAATATTGATGGAATGCATAAGTATAAAAATACCAGAAATATAGGATAGAAATTTATACCATTGTTAGTTTATCTGGTTGATCTGTAGTTCACAGTTGTACATCATCATAGCTCCTAAGCATGTAACAGATTTGCACCAAAGCCCAAAATCTTTGAAGTGCAATACAATACAATACAATACAATACCCAGGCCTGCAAGTGCCTCTTATATTTCCTATATTTTCCTATATTTTTTAGTCATTCCTATATTTTCCTATATTTTTTAGTCATTCCTATATTTTCCTATATTTTTTAGTCATTCCTATATTTTCCTATATTTTTTAGTCATTCCTATATTTTCCTATATTTTTTAGTCATTCCTATATTTTCCTATATTTTACTCAAAACCTCCTATATTTCCTATATTTTGAAAACATTTCATTTCTCTTTGTTGAACCAAGCAGCAGAACGGGTGTCTTCAATCACCACCGCTATGACCACATTCAGTGGAACTACCAAGTTTGAAACCTACAATGTAGTAGTGACCATGTATTTTATTAAGAAAATTCCTATATTTTGGCAAATTTCCTCCTATATTTTCACTGTGAGTCATTTGCAGGCCTGAATACCTAAAAAAAACAATAGGAATATTTTGATGAAATGATCAGAAATGGCAATCACGTATTTCTCTTCGGGTACTCTTGATTCTCCATTGAGATTCCTTCCAGAGACTTGTGAATCTTTGGAGAAAATATGTTTTAGTTTAGCTGTTACGTTTGTTGTTCTGTTACTGGGGCTGTGGTATACTTAACTGTAGGAAATAATGTCCAATGGCTTTGTCACTTCACAATCGGCATGTCAGCTGTGCGAAGAAATTCATGTTAAATGAACAAGGGCTGAGAAATGGCAAACAGCAGCCGAATGATAAATAAACGAAATGACGAGTCTTAATGAGGTAATTTAAAATTTCTCCCAAGAATTCCAGTTAATGGCTCTACTAATACTCCGGAATGTGATGGTAAAATGTTTTGGAGTTATTTTAGGTATATATAAAGTTGTATTATACAGGCTTGAGGGATAAGGTTTCCCAGTCGATTTGATGAGCGCCCAACAGCTGATATAGTCTGGGAACAATCAGATCTCTTTACTAAAGTCAAATTTGGCAGGAGCCACACGCCAGCATTTATAGCAGAGGGAGCTAGCAATTGTCGGCGGTGCATGGTGGGCTCTTGAATTGTCGGATCGTCCATCCACTCTCACCTGTCTACGAATGAATGAGGATTAATAGGTTTTGGGAGTTTCTGGTGCCCATTGCGGGGCGCCGATCATGTCCGACACGCAACTGCATGAGTGTCATTGGCAACAATAAATATCATATGCGGATGACTGAGACAATATTTTTAGAAGAAAATCTGCATGCATTTGTTTATAGAGTCGTGAATTTTTTTTTGAATAAATCCTGGTATCAAAGACCAAACCGACTGTTTTTAATGATTCTGGCAAAACAGCAAAGTTATAAGACATTCGCCAGAATTGGATTTTCTTATGTCGATGAAAAGTTTTCGATCAGGGTATAGCGTATTGGTGTGAAAATGATAACTATGCGGAGAAGGTTCTAAAAATCTCGCGGTTTACTGCGATTTAATCGTTAAATGAAACTGGACAAAATAGTTCTGGAATGTGGGATACAAACTCGGTCCAAAAATCACAAAGGTTTATTTATTTAAATTTATTTATAGTTTCAGATAGGGAGTTCGCGCGGTATAGTTCTCATTCCTTTTATTCATTCCGAAATACTTGCAAAAAGTGATAAGAAATTTGAACTGGCTGATATATTGGGTGTCCTTTTGACGTGACAGATTTAGACAACAAAAATAGTCTTGCACATTTTGACTATTCTCTATGCAAACTATGAGTTATGTATCTTGTCTGTCAATATATTATTTGAGACGACCATAAATTTATAGGAATTTGACTCTCACACACATCCATGGCACTAGTTCGGTACACCGATAGCTCATTCAGCAAAAGCGATGATCGAGGACAACATTGATGTTGTCCGAATACCAAGCGTTAATGGTCCAGAGCGTCTGGCACCTTGTCTGTTGACCGCGGACGTTTGTTTAATACGGGATGTCGCACCTTTCGGTTGAGCGCTTTATGTCTGTCGGGAATCCGATGCTCGTGATATACTTTCAGATGACATCAAACATGGAATATTCATGGCAGATCACGCCTTTGTCCTCGTGCAATTAAACCGAGACAATTTACTGCCATGCTGAAACTTGTGAAATGTCATTCGATCATCGTGGCCAAATCCGTCTGCCATCGATCTCAACCATTAATCATACAGAGAAATTCTTCTGAACTTGGAACGACTTGTTGACGTCCTGTATGATTACTGATGTAATATGGGCACATTACGTCCGAATTCTAGTTGAAATTCAATTAAGGTTAGATGATTGTATAGTTTCTATACAAATCTTTGGTGACGATTCATGAGATAAGATCATTTAGTTGGTCAAATGGGATTGTAAATTGATGTGGCTTCCCAAATCACTCGCTGCGTGATCTGGCGTGCTGCATGTCGGTTTGTAATAGCAAAAATTCACACAGCGGCGCCCATTGGGTAATACATTTTGAATGAATGGTATGTCACTCTTATAGGAGTTATTAATTTGAAAAACTAGCACCGAAGTGTTGATGCCTTGCACTGGCATGACACGACAACGCATTCCTATTAACTATTAAACGTCATGCATCGTCTTTTATCCCGCGGACGACACAGGAAAGCGAAACTGGGAAGTGAGAAAATTGCATTGTCGATCCTTGCGGAGTGTTAGAGCAGCCGTTTGAAACATCTGTTTCTGCAAAGAAAAAGAAAAGAAAACGACCTGTAGTTTAACTATTTTTCAATTGCTTTTGAATTTCTGCTCTGTTGACTTCGTGGAAATCTGCGAGGTAGATTGGTGCAGAGATGCTTATCAGATGAGTGGACGTCTTGGTATTGTGCTTTCGTGGAGAGATCTACAAATTATGGCGATCGTCTTTTGGAGAGCTGACAATGGCCGAATTGAAGTCGATTTAATCGTCTCTGATACGCTGATATTTAATGGTCCATGAAGTCAATAAGAAACCTGTTGTTCAGTCTAAATAGCGTCAGTCAGAATAACCAAATACTTTGCTTCAGTGGATAAGAAGGATTTTATGACAACTGTTTGGATTATTAGCGTCTCGGCGCGTACATTATATATCTATATCGTTAATTTTATATTTCTAAAGTTGACACATGCCACATTGAGCTTTTTACTTCATTATATGATATCGACTGATATCTAGGTTATGGATCTTACATAGTAGAGCGGAGATATCAAATCTGTTGTATATGAATATATTGATTCGTGGATTCATTAAGTTGGGGTTTTTTTTGTATTTTTGCGATCGAAAGAAATTGCGAATAGTGCCAAAAAAAAATACGGTACGTGGATTTAAGATATCTTGGTATATTAGAGTATAGTTTACGTTGGAATCGAATTTTCCGTTCTGGTTGGGATAAATAGTTAAAGAATATAAAAACAACGTTTGGCCATAGATTCGTAGATTGATATTATATATTCCTATCAGCAAAAGACGTTTGATTATGGGCCTATAAGTATAAAGTTCGACCGATTATTGACACGGAAATTGCTGTCTGTTAAATGTTTGATCCGACTCCTCATCGTGTTCTACATTCCCATCTGCCTTCAACAGAAAAAGTGGAATTCGGTTTTCTTAATTTCAAATCCCACAAGTCAGTTTTAGTTGATCATTTTGTTTCTTTCTTTCCGAAGTGATATATAAGTTGTCTCTGCCGACAAGATAAGATACACGTGCATAAAGGGAGCTCGCTAGTTTTCAATTCCGTCGAGCCGAATGTACTGTCGTGAACAAACGCGCCAGTTTGTTGGGGCGATCCTTGAGGATTTGAACTAAACCCAAACCTAACAGTCTCTGCTTGATCATAGATCTCCGTAAATGCCGTTTTCAAGAAATGTGCTGGCTTTGTTTAGCATTTTGTTTCTTTTCTTCATTTTTTTGTCCATTTCTAGTGTCGTTGCCCACGTGTTCGGAGATTGAGAGTGAAATCTAGGGGTTAAATCTTTCCTTTCCTGCCAGCTTAGCCCAGGTGGGGTTCTAGGCCCCAAGACGTGGCTTTCGACATCAGTTTCGAATTAACATACGGGATAAAATTTAAAGACTTCTGAATTTCAGCTCCTTGTGCTTTGAGGTTGTATTGATATACCGATCTTTGCTGTTAGTGTCTTAATATTCTGTACACATTTTAGATAATTAGTTTGGAGGTCATGAGTCATTAAACGATTAGAATTTGTCTTTCCTCTTCGGTCGCTGGGTAGACCTGCTCCTGTTTAAACGCTGTTTTAATATTTTAATCCCGGTTTCTCATTTTGATATAAGCCCTGTATGTATTTGATAGCTCTTTGATACGTGACTCTATGTAACACGGTGTTTGTTGTTTGTCTTTATAGAAAACTGCTTTAATGGTCTTTGAAGTTAATATTTCTTCTTATGGACCCGCTATTTCGCGCCAAGTTATCATTTCTATAACTAGGTCACAGAAGGGATACGCATACTCAAATGTTAGTTTAACCTGTGTTTAAGTCTACTGTATATTTAAATCGAATTAGCTCCACTGAATGTTTCATCGATAATGTTCACTTGTTTAGTCCCCGATGTATGACGTGTCCAAACCTTGGTTAAATTAAAGGAAGATCCGCACGAGGTCGAAGTGAACCTATATAAAATATATATGAATTCATGAAAAATACAACTTTTTCCATATTTTAAAGTTATTCCAGAAGAACAACATTTTTACCTCCAAACTAAAGAGTAACCCATTTTGCTCGAAATGAATACCGATGTGGAAGACCGTACAAATGTTCACTTTGTTGATAAAACATTCTCTGTACATACATGATGCTCGTGCTGCTCAGAAAGCAGATTTGATGCCTCTGATTTCAATAACATGCTAGTTTAATGCTGCAACAGACAATTTATATACTATCTGAGGACTGCTCATCAAGGATTGCTTGTGTTTTAAAACTATTTTATACATTCAAGTAAAAAAAAAAATTGCCTATATACGATTAAAATTGTTTATGTTTTGTTTTTGTTTCCATAGATGATGGTCGGACAGAAATCGATAACTCTCTGGTGGTCAGCATGGAGATTAACGGGATCATGTATCAAGGAGTTTTGTTTGCTCAACATCCTCGACGACTGTAAAGCCAAAAACTCCGCTATGGCGCGTGGAGAGTTTGTGACATCATTGAGCGTGCGTGACGTCAGCTGCGTGGTGATCTGCTGTACATAACGAAATATTGCTATTCATTTGAGTTCGAAGCTTCTGTGAGTTGTGACGGCGGTGCTGTTTGCTTGCAAGTTGTTTATGACATTACCGTATAAATTATAATGATATTATCAAAAGACTTTTCGTTCATAAGCGATGTACGTCACGCTGTACATAACTTTGTGTCTCTTGAAAGTCGGTTTCGTCCTCAAATAGAACAAAGGAACCTGGGAAAGAGTCCGATGTGTATAGCCCATATCTGTTGGTGTTAACATATATTCAATAACGTCATACCTCGAGCTGTTGGTGCATATCGACATTCACTGACTGACATTTCCCGTTTTACCTACTTTGAAATCCGTGTATACAAATATTATAAAATTGTATGTGCGTATGTGTGAGAGAGAGAGAGGACGAGAGTACGTACACAAGTGATGGGCATTTACCTATCCAATATTGTAAACTGTAATTTACATATACCTTTCTTATTACATTGTACTACAAGTGGTTAAGATGTCTCCATCGTTTTGTTTTGTTCCTTTTTTTTCATCCCATGGTTTCTGCTTTTGGTATGGTTTCTTCAGCTGCTGATTACATTCTGCTGAACAACTTTAAGTGTGAAAATTACAACAGTTTCGTTTAGAGGTATGAATGTTGGAGCTATATTTTCAATAGTATATCTAACGTCTATGCCTAAGATTTAAGTTATGTTAGGCTGTATATAGTTATAGCCTATATGTTATAGACTTGTTTGGTAATTGTCCATATGGTTAAAATAGATGAAAACATCTTTCGACCAACGATAGATGGTTTTCCGTAACTCCCAAATTAAAAATGAGCAATCCCGTTTGAATTGTATGAAATTAACATATTGTCCTTTCCAAATATCGCAGTATTAAATATACCGATAAATAATTCGATCGTTCGTACCATCTTCATATATCAAGTCAAATACCAGGCATAAAGCTGTGTCATTGGCCTCGATGAAACACTATGTATCCATCCATTCGCTTCATCGTAAATATGCTCATAAAATGTGTATGGGCCAAACATCTTTAGTTTTAGGAAATTTAGGAACGGAAGAGAAAGAGTGACGTGTGCCACCAAGAATAACGATGCTTTATGCGTATATACAGTATTTGACTTGGTTGCTTGACAGTAAAACGTTGTTGCTTGTGTTGGTGCAGTTCCCGTCATTCAGTGTCTTGAAGACGACACTCCGCAAGCCCAACATCATCTCCGGGCAAGGCGAGTTCTAGCTTGCAGGAAGTTACACTCTTTTCACTTCTTTTGAGGTAGAGCTTGTGAAAGAACCCACCTTGTCTCGAGAAGATCATGCAAGCCTAGTCAAGATCAGTTATTACGGAAAATACATGTTTTGTGTTTGCTGAGAATATATGATTACTGATAATGATTTGCAAATATTTATGTTGAAAAGTGCTCTCTATAGGTTATGTTCCAGGTGAATTTTGACTTGAATCTTGGGTATAAAACGGGGTTTTAGGAGTGAAACTCTCCGGTGAATAACTACCACAGTTAGGCGTTGTTAGGATGGTGAAGAAACCGAATAAAGATATACAAGAGGATGAGTTAGGCTTAGTTATAAACCGATATTAACTTACCTTACCTTAACTATTTTTTTTATTTTTTTTTGCATTTTTGCATTTTTCTCTCAAAAAGTTTCTCAGGGACATATACCAAATTATGTTCGATCATCCACTGCATGTTTCGCTCATCTAACATGTCATGTAGTCTCGTCAACATGAACGAGGATGACCTCTACGCATGTCTGATTTTTCACAAAGATTAGATTTATCGGTTTATCACCATTGCGATGTGTTCGTATAGTAGGTTAAATATTTAGGCTTCTGTAAATGCTTAACTACAAGCGTAGAATTATACATTTCACCCTCCATTTTCGCAAATTTGAAATCATGTCCGCAACATCATATTACGGCAAGTGGAAAACATTGCCCGGGATATTTTTTATTCAAAGAAGTCCAAGCCTTCCTACCTCTCCCCCATATATTATATCTCGATCGAAAACAAACTTGAGGGCACAAGTATAATGCTAAATGTGTCTCATTGGTATATTTATGAACTTGTTCAAGCTTTTATATTATTTGTTGTTATTCAAGCCGTCTGCTCAATCTGGACGAACTTGTTTGTATATTTTGTTACTAACTCGGTTATCTCAGACTCACGAGTTTTTCGAGGCTTTTGGGTGTTTTCCTCGTGTGGTTTGACTGAATAGCTTAATTTATATTAACACAATGCTTAATAACGTTTCATTGTCTATTTAACTATATATTATAACTATAGCCCTCGACGTTCTGTAGTTTATCAATATGTAACATTCAAGTTCGATTGGTACATATTTTGCAATTGTAGGAACTTAACACACCTTGTTCCGGCATATCCTATACAGTAGTAGCATAAAAGAGAGTTCGCGGCCAGCGGATGTTAATTCGATATCAGGCCTATTAACACCAGTTATATCGGTGATATAATATAGGCCTCCATTATTTTCTGTCACTGTTTGTAAATTCTTGGAGGGATGTGTTAGCATAGGTTATGTTTTTGATGGATGCATGTGTTCAGTGATACATGTATCCCATGTTCAACGCGCTTCTGTTCCATTCACTGTTTATCTCTTTTAAGGCTGGCGCACTCTTAGCCGATTCTGTCGGAGACAACTGATTCGAGCAATTACTCTCGACTTCCGGTAGAAAATGTTTTCCCGAAACCAAATTCTAACGGTCATGTGACAATATTTGTAGGCGCTGCCGCTTCAATATTACTCTCACAAAACTTGAGGGAAATTTCACTCAAGTATCAGAGAGGGAATTCATCCCACTCAAGCAATGGAGTGACATCAACTCAAGTTGAGTTAGTTCAATTTGAGTGGAGTCGGCTTCACTTAACTTGAATGAGTTATCAACTAACACTTGAGTGGGATGAATTTCCACTCTTACTTTGTGAAATTTTCACTCAAGTTTTTCAGAGAGCACATATATGATAACGAGCTAACATGTGATCAAAAGCTTAAGTGTTGTTGGTTGATGACAAGTAGCGTAAGCGGTTCATTGGGGTTGCCGCACGTCTTCGTGAACTCATTCGCGAGAAATAAAAACAGGTTGATACGTCGGACTCGGTTGCTTGCGACGAAGTCGTAAGTAAAAGTTTGTCATACCTAACCGATTTCTTGCGATCTTGTCCGATTTTTCTCGCTCACGACAGAATCGCGAAGGTGTGAGCTATGAATGTCCGCTGGCTAAGAGTGTCCGGCCCCTATTCGTCTAACCCAGCTAGGACACTTTTCTCCATATTGGGGACAAGTGTCCGTCATTGGTAGAAAAAATGATAATGATTCTTATCCATCACACCGGCCTCATTACATTATATATAAATGAACCATCCATTGGTCGGTTTTGTCTCCTTTTGTATTTGTTTCTTTTGATATAGATAATATTTTTTTTTTTTTTACGCTTAAGTTTATTTTGTTATTTCTGTTTTGAGGAGACGAATCTCAAATTTGGTTATATGTCTGTTGGCTTCTACTATAGTTTGGTATAACTTATTTTTAATATTCCCACTTGTTCTAGGTGTGCCCGTGCATAGTATTGCACCATGCAGTCTCTTGTTATCGGCGTTAATCAAGTATACAGTAAGGCTTGAAATGAAACATTTACTTTCAAACCGCATAAAAATGGTGCGGTATAGTGGATTCTGTTTATTTTTCATTAATGTTTTACGCGCATGACCGGAACCAAACCTCTTCCTTTGTTTGACCCTAACACTTTTGGATTTGTAGTTTAATGGCTCTTCAGTTCGATGGATTGCGTCATTGATGAATATTCTTCCCATCGGAAGATCCGAGAATAACGATTCGTCTCTTTTAAGATTGGAAAATATGTATTGTTATCACCTATCAGTTATCAGATGCTCAGATCATTGATTGCGACACGCCGCAGCGTCAAAATCCACCTGTATTTTTTATATATGGTACATAATAATACAGAAGGAGAAACCTGTATACTTGCTCGGGATGAAGATATTTGCGCAAAGATGTTTCAAAGTTATTCCGAATATCCATGGTGTTGGGCAACCTCAAAGTTGATTCGCCGACTGTGAAGAAGGGAGATAATCCTTTCGTTCCAGTTGAGTATATTAACCAATCGCCGAGACTGCATATCACGATTAACCAATCGCCGATGCTGCATATCACGATAGAGATAATAACTTTTGAACAGTTTCCGGTCTGATATCTCCAACCAGGGTGAATTAGTCACGTGTTTATTCACTTTCTGTATTACTTAGAACACATGTATTTGAATTATTTCACTCTATAGACAATTTGGTAGTTTGGCTACAGACGTCTGATGTGGAAGACCCCATACACAATTATATCCCACTGCACAAGAAAAAATAAATCCCAAATGTGCTCAAAACATTCAGAGGTTGATTTTTAACGGAAGAGTTGTTGACGTTGGCTGTTTTTGGCAAATCCTTAGAAAAGTTGACTATTTAAGGCAAGTATGTCAGTTTTGAGACCCTGTTGTTGCAATGTTATATTGCGAGTGGATACTGTTGAATGATATGCCAGTATCTTTGTTCTGAATAACATGGTTGGTAAATAGAAACAGCATCCCCTGTATTACATACATACATACCGTGAATTTATATTATGCTGTGCCAAATATGCTATTTTATTATACTCCTGCATAAATTATTATAAATAGCTTCCTTCTGAACCCCTCGACAACGTTTGTTTATTAAACGCATCGCATATTGTCCCTTTGTACATAGAAAATTGAAAAACACATATCGTCACATGTATGATTACTTTGTATAAGCATAGTTTCTTTTCACAGTGTTGTAGCATGGGATATGTAAAATATATGAACCACCCTGTGCGAAGTTTGTGTGAAATAAGTCGGGAAGTGATTTGAACAGATTGTCTCAATAAATTGCAGTGGGGGCATTACCGAGAAATATATATATATTACCATGGTATATTTGTATGAGCTAGTCCGTGTTCAAGTTGGTATTCTTGTTTTCAAATTCAGAATAGCAAATAAAAAACAGCATTGTTCAATTGATGAATTACCTTGCCCACTTTCTGCAAACTAATATTCATTTTACTGTAGTTTGCTCACACGCACACGTGCACGGAACAATCGTTGTACATGCTGACACGTTTTTTCCCCGACTGATGGCGTATATACCCCATATCAATATCAGTGTGTTTGTATATTTTGGGTATAGCAAACCCTGTGAAGAAAACAAGTGAAGAAAAAAAAATAATTGTGGATATTTTTTACTGGAGAGAAATAAACGGATCGTATCCACTGTCTACACTTAGTTACAGTATTGTGTTTCCAACGATTTAGTTTAATCTGTACTGAATTGCGCCAAACCCTGATGACGTATTAGATCTCTTTCAATCACGTGATGAATTGTGCATTCATTCATCTGCATGACAGAAATCTAGCATTGCTTATGTACTCTCAAAAAAAAAGATGAGTGAAATTTCACTCAAATAAGAGTGGAAATTCATCCCACTCAACTTGAGTGAACTTGTGGTTTTAAGTCAAGTTGAGTGAAAAGTAACTCAAGTTGAGTAAAAAGTAACTCAAGTTTGAGTGAACAGGTACATTTCACTCAAGTTTTTTTAGAGAGTAACACGAAATTAAATTGTCAACGGGCGGTACACGTACCAAGAGGTGTGAAGTCCTATATATAACCCGATACACCAAATTAAAGCTTGCTCTTCCGAATGTGCTAGTCCAGGGACCTCGCGCTGGCAATTAAGTTGATGTCACGTTACATGGCGGTGGGGACAGGCTAATTGAATTGTCTTACGATCTCCACCAGCCATTCAATTGTCATGGATGTTGGGGATCTGCATGCATTGCATCAAAGGATAGAAGTGAGAGTTATTACGGTTTTTACAACAGCGTGAACTTTCAACATTAGCATATTACTTTTAGAATAAGAAAGGATTTCGAATGTTCATTCCATCGCAATAAAGAATTTGTTCGGAAGTATTCTGCTCTTGTCCATTACAGTGGTGAAATGCACACAGCGGAACTGATAGCTAACGTTGGAAAGTACCTTTGCTTCACGAGATTGTGGGTAGTGAAACACAACAACCTTGCAATTAAATGGTTCCCTTTATGGGCGTGTGAGCTGCATGCATTACACGAAACGTGGAGACAGACCGTGTTTATCGTATGGAGACTACATTTGGTGTGGTGTTATATAGCGATCCCGACAGAAAAGCGTTGTATTTTAGATTCCATTTCCTTGCCTGGCCTCCTCGTCAAGCGAAAAATTGCAATGAACATCTGTTCGATCAGCCCTTGTTGATTAGATTCACCAAGCTAACAGCTTTCGTTCTAAAATCATTTAAATTCACTATCTGGTTATATGCACTGCATCTCGGCTCATCCTTGCCTTGAAAATGTGCAAAATAGAGGGGTTTCTTGTATATTGATCATGTAATAAGGAGAATAGCTCATTCCATATTGAATATACCAAGGCCATATATATGCTGTGTAGTGATAATGATAAATTGTTTCTATTCTTGGGAAGAAGAAAATATTGGTTGCAACTGTAAAAAATTATCCTGTTTGCTATTTTCCATGATCACTACTGTCGCTATACTAATTCGTTAGTAAAAGACGGAACATTATTATATGACTGGTGATTTTGGTTTAGAAAGGCGAAATACCGATTTTTGTTTGCCCAGATCTTAATTGTTTCCAACTTCAACGGGCGAATAGGTGCCTATCCGAGCAAATAATAATCTTCGGTGATTGCTCATGGAGAGCAAGAACTTCGTCAGCCGCCTGGGTTGGATTTTTCTGTGCCTCGTTCACTATAGAAATAATCGGATAGGCATCTATTCGCCCGTTGAAGTTGGACTGTGATTGGTCGCGAATGTGACATGCGCGACAGATTTCAGGTATACAGACTATCCCAGATATTAATTAGCGACATGTCCGATAGAGGAGCGGTTATTAAGTCTGAGTTTTAATCAGATTGGTAAGAGAGGAAATTCATCGCACTCAAGCACTGGAGTGACATCAACTCAAGTTGAGTTAGTTCAATTTGAGTGGAGTCCGCTTCACTCAACTTCATTGAGTTATCAACTAACACTTGAGTGGGATGAATTTACACTCTTACTTTGTGAAATTTTCACTCAAGTTTTTCGGCGATCACATATATGATAACGAGCTAACATGTAATCAAAAGCTTAAGTGTTGTTGGTTGATGACAAGTAGCGCAAGCGGTTCATTTGGGGTTGCCGCACATCTCCGTGAACTTATTCGCGAGAAATAAAAACAGTTTGATACTTCGGACTTGGTCGCTTGCGACGAAGTCGTGAGTAAAAGTTTGTCATATACCTAACCGATTTCTTGCGATCTTGTCCGATTTTTCTCGCTCACGACAGAATCGCGAAGGTGTGAGCTAAGAATGTCCGCTGGCTAAGAGTGTCCGGTTCCTATCTTCTAACCCAGCTAGGACACTTTTCTCCATATTGGGAACAAGTGTCCGTCATTGGTTACAATAGAAACAAGAGCCCAAGGGGCTTCAATATACGCCCGTATATCTGGAATTACATTGGTCCAAATTTCAAGGTTGTTTAATAGCCTTGATTCCAATTGGTAGCTAGCAATCCAGAGAAAGGTCTACAATTTTGTGCTTCTGAGAATGTAACATACATCACATCTTATATTGAATGATAACTAAAATGAGCTTAACTCTTGTAACTAGTTGACCTTAAAGCTTGAGCCGAGAGCTCACATATCCCACACTGAAATCGACAATAGTCAAAAACAAGAAAATAATAGTTTTCCTGTAAATGGATTCCTTTCAGGCGAGAGAATTTTTCATGGAGAAAGTCATGAAATAAACCTGTGTTCTTTGAACAGGTATGAAGTTCATAAAGGACCCCTCTCCCCCTAAATTAGTAAATGTATGGTTTTTATTTCAAAACAGTTCAACTAAATGTAGCTGTTTCAAACATGGGAGACAACTCCACAAGACAAATGCCATATGCATGTAGGATAGAGAACTCTGAATATCCCAACCTAACACATATAGTCAGATAAACTTGATTAAGTGTTGGGGAACAGTGACCTTGACCTTTGACAAATTGATCTCAAAATGTATGGCTCCTCTTTGCCATGCGAGTACTCAAAGTTTGGTACCAATCCATACCTTGAAACTAGAGATATCGCATGGACAACAAATGTTAATGGAAGAATAGAACATCGCATAACACGACCTCGTCTTCAACCGGCATGAAAATGTGACTTTTAATGATTTCTTGATTTTGGGGTCACAGTGACCTTGACCTAAATTTTGGTACACGACACATCATCTTCCCTCAATGTATCAATGGACAAAAAAAAAGTGATTTCCCTGAATTTCATGATTTTGGGGGTCACAATGACTTTGATGTTCGGCCTTGACCTACATTTTGGTATGTGAGACATCAGGTGCCCCTATGACAAACTGTCTCCCCGTCATTT
>JAVTVY010001012.1:0-35073 GCA_036873755.1 Hanleya hanleyi
CAAGTATCTTTGCTGTAATCAAGGCGACATGTCCGTGATATTGTCGCACTGTTTGCAATTTTATGGTTGTAATCTGATTTCGTTCTGTTTTTGTATATAAATGTATTGTAGTGATACAGGAACACAACATCTGCAGCATTTTCACGGTATAAATGTATAGTTGATATTTATTTTCCGTTGAAGATCTTGCATTGTTCTGTTCCTCCGTGATATAGTTTCATGCCTAGTGGACTTTGTGGTATGACTTTTAAAAAATAAAAAAGGGCCGCCCGTCCGACTTTTTGAAAAGTTAGTGATGGGAAACAAGGCATTTTTTTTATGGGGCCTAAGTAACATTAGTTACATAAAGCATAAAGAAGAAAATGGCAAAAATTCCAAGCTCATTGTTCTGTCATTTTTGTTCCCTGCCACACAAGGGTGGGGGGGGGACTAACAAACCACCGGGCGTTCATAATTCCACGATTCCGTAATTCCGTTACACATTTCTTGTCCGACCAATAACTCGAGAACCATTGAACTGATCGACTTCAAACTTCCAGCGTGTCTTAACATTGGTGAATGGACGGTTGGGATTGCTTTTCACTTACCTGCATAATCCAAGATGGCTGCCATCAATCATCTTGGGTTTCAGCAGTTGTTTCTCTACAGATTTCTTGACCATACCCCACAGCAATCCTCCATAACTGGTGCTGGTGGAGTATGTGAACCTACATGGTCGATTTGAATGAGTTTCAGAAGTGGAGAAACCAACATTTACATGTAGCGCTTAACATAAATGATGCCGCACTCTATGACAATGGTTTCTAGATGTCTCGACTGCAGCCCAGCAGTTAAGTGGAATTAGATTGGCTGTCCAATGACAGAAGTCTTGTACATGTAAGTGTTTGAGCTCTTTACCTTTAGTGAGGGATCAGAACACGTTTAGTGAATGTAGAAAATGCCATGGGTCACGATTACAATGTCAAAGGTTGAGTTCGTTACCTCAGAAAATACAAAAGAAAACATTTCATTTCAGACCTCTGTCTCCTTAAACATTTCAGTAAATCTAAAATTGACCTAGAAAATATTTTATATCCTATCAAATCCCTTGACTGCTGCAATACTGTTGAAAATCCAGATTATAGGGGGCAACCATTAAGTGGGCCGTCAATCGTTAGGTTAGTTACTTTTGGGAATTTTATAAAATCTTGTCAAGTCTCTGTAATTTTGGAATCTTCATTATCTTGTCAAATTTGGATGCTGGACATGATGATGTGCATGTGACATGCACAGAATCAACAAATAGACTTGAGAAAAATATGCAACAGAACTCCTTACTCTCACTGTCAAGTGTTAGGTTTGTTACCTGGAATTTGAAACTTTGATCTCATGAACTCCAGTTCTGTGACCATGTAGTTTATTTTGTCAATGGAATTGAACAAGATAGTGGCAGTTTCTCAGTTATTTGGTTATTCCTCTCAATTTGCCAGTGATGTGCTGTATAACTTGATTACTATTTTTATGTCAAGTGTTAGGTTAGTTACCCAGGGTAGAGGATGAAACCAAATTCACACAAACTAAAACCTTGTGAACTATGTTTATGTGGCCATTTACATAAACCACAGACAAAAACCTTTCATTTTCTGCAGCCATAAATGTGTGCCTAGATAGTTTGAAAATTATTCATGGTGTCACACTTCTGTAACACTTTACTGTGGACATGCCCACATACTCCATGATGAGACACATACATATTACAACAGCAAGTGACAAAAAGATGTCTCTTGACCTCAATGGAAACAGCAGGCAAACTTTCTTATTAAGATGTTTGCACGAACTCAAAGTTATCATACATACATGTATCCTCCACCATGTATATACAGTCAGTAACAAACATAAACATGAATCGCAGGCAAGCGTGGACCCCTCAGCCTGTTTTTTTAGTGAAGTAGAATCAGAGCTGCATCTAGAGCCAATTTAGTTCCGGAAAACGTATGGGTGCCTAAAACTTCAAACGAAAGAGATGTTGTTGTTATTCAATTTGAAAGGATTTCTGAAGAAAATACTCATACAAAAAAAGCTTCTGGGAGCCTCAATATCGACTAAAAAAAATTGAACCCCCAATAATGAATTACGAAAAGGAACTGGGAGTTTGGGATCGGAACATGCAAAAAATCCCTGTGATTTCTTATAGTAGACTTTGTTTTCACGCGAGCGGTGTGCTGGGATTACAGCATGAAAGAAAGTGTAGCTTTATCAGTGGCAATTTATGCATTGCACAAGTGTCACTGTGTGATAACATTAATGGCATGGAAACACACTGATTGACACAGGCCCACCCTTATCATTAAGATGTAGCAAAATTGCAGAAAAATGTTGTCCTTCATTTACAGCGACGCAAAATTCAAACCTAACAGGGGTTCGATACTAAAATAATGTCACCAACCTGTTAGTTATTACTATAAATGAATAAATAATAGGTGATTCAGCATGTGTGTGTGAAAAAAACAATGTACACTGCACCTCATACATATCACATGAGACTGAGAAGCTGTGGAAAGCAAAAAGTCCAAAACTTTAACATTTACATGTAGTGCCCCAGGGGTGGGGAAATCCACGGTTTCCAGGGTAGTGCATACGTTGAACAAGTGCAGCATCATGTAAGCTCCCAGAATATATGGGAATTGGGGGGTTCCATCCACTGATAATCTTGAATGGACCAGGCAACCTTCAAAACTCACAATGAAACATGCAACCAAGGGTTCCCGATGGGCATAGATAACAGTGCACAAGCTAAGCCATAAATAAAAAAATAATTAAAAATCATGAAATCATCATAGCCATCTGAAAATCTAATCATTTCATCAGTCAACATTAAGGAAGCTCTCACCAAAGTTTGGTCATGCCCGATTTGATAGATCTGCAGATATTCAGCGGACAAGAACACATGTTGATGGACGGACAGACGTACGTACATGACAACGACAACACCCCACAGCCCTATGGGCTGAGGGGGTAACAATATTCAAATAATATGCTGGATGCTCTGAAAATGCAAATTCTTTAGACCACTGAATTTACACCCCACGTTAGAGGCATTTACGCTCTCATCAGTTCATCAACATATACATTAAGTTAAATCAGAATGGAGACTCCCCTTCAGTCTTGTTTGACACTATTGGTGACTAGAAATGCAACCATTCTGTTAATTAGGAAAACATTTAGTTCACATTTGTCTGAGAGATGGCTTTTGATGGACCTGCACAGGCCCGTAGCCAAGTGAGGTTTTCCGGGTTCGGGTGAACCCCTCGTTTTGGAAATATTATATATTTTTCTCATATAAATGCCCTTTTCAAACTGAAACGAACCCCCTATTTGCCCCTTTTCCCATACAGCGAACCCCCTGAATCCATTTTGGAGTGAAGGCGAACCACCCCTCAGTAAATCCTGGCTATGACCCTGCTGCACAGGTCATCAGTAAACTATGATTTGCATATTCTGATTGTAAATTTCACAATAGTTCAGATGGGGAAAGGCTTTGGTTTGGAAATCGACTGTGCTGGGTGGAATGGGGAGGGAACCTGCTCCTGTGGGAAGTACATTGTAGATAATAGTGCAGTAACAGTGCAGCATGAGCTCCCTTTAGTTGAAGTTTGGTTTTGGAGATAGATGTTGGGGGTCAGTCCCCCGGGGAGTGAAAATATGGGTTCAATAAGTGTAGCAAGGAATACATAGGGTGTTGGGTGGGGTTAAGGCTTAGTTCAGGAGAAAGAGTAGGGGAGGAGCTCAGTCTCCGCGAGGTGGGTCATACACCTGAGATGGTGAGGCTTAAATTAGTAGACATGGGAAGGGTCTCAACCTCTGAGGGGTGGGACATGCTCCTTGGAAGTCAATGTGTTCAATAATTGTAGCATCATTGTAACATGGGTTAGTTTAGGAGAAAGAGTTAGAAGATGAAGGGAGGGGCTCAGTACTCCCCATGCGGTGGGGATATAATCTCGGGAAGGGGAATAAATCGGATCAATGAGTGGAGTGAGGCTTAGTTTAGGAAATGGAAGAAGGGGTTCAGTGTGAAACCTCTTACCTTTTGAAGGTGCATGTTTTTGGTGAGAGTTTCCTCTAACATCCTCTGTAACTTTCTGTTCATGTCTTTCATACCCTCATCCCCTTTGTTGACCATCTCTAGAACTTTCTTCAGGGTCATCTTCTGGTCGTTATGGTGATAAGATGAAGGAAGCCGTTCTGGATAGAATGTGGAATAATCACATATTATTAACGCTGTGCTTACAGTTATTTCATTACCGCTTCTTGTATAATGAAGATGTATGGGCGATTTTCAAATTTGTACAATACATGTATATGTACTTAGAATGTGGTATCAAACATATTTTCCACCCATGTGAATTACTTGTGCTTTATATCTAGTTTCAAGCATTTCAACAACTTGTTCACAATACATACAACACAGATTTGACCAGGAATATGAAGTATTTTGTGTGGTCAAATTTTTCCTGTAAGACGGGTCGGGGTGCCACTTTAACAGTACTGTTCAAACAGGATATGTGCAGGACCAATAACTGAAACATAACTGGTAATTAGTGTGGTCACATGTCACAGCAATAAACATGTTATGAGTTACAGTGCACGGTCAAAGTAATTCCATGCACAGAGGCTTCCACGGGGCCAGAATACCTGTCTGATCTAAAAATGTATGATTCTGTATTAGTGGTTTGAATTTTGTGACAAAAATTCTCCTTGTTTATAAACTTAATGTGGCATACTAGCTTTATAATAATAAACAATGAGAAGTTTTTTCATCACTTCCAAGGTAATCTGGCCCTACCATGATAGGTCAAGCGAGACATCTATTTGTCCCTACATATATGGAGATTAATTTCCACCATGTTCACCATCAAAAAACAAGAGTGTTCTGCCTGTCCACCGTTCAGTGTGTGGGACAACGGGAGCACAACACAGGTTATAGTAATACTAGGGTAAGAGGACAGAGAACTAACCTGCTCTGCCGTCCATGACATAGTGTTCTATTATGGCTGTTTTCTGTAGGAGATCTTCACACATAGCAGCATTACTCGTCTCCAGGTGAGACACCTGTAACATAAAGTCAAGTAAGAGAGTGTAATAGACTGGCAGACACACACACAGGCAGTGTGATTCTATATAACCTGGTTTAGTTAACTGGAATGAAAAGAAAACAAGACCAGTTCAAGTTTTAACCTAATAAATGCTAATGATTCAAATTTCCTGCACATATGTTCATGGTGACACAATGCATGGTACAGTTCAATCAGGTGTACCTTGGAAACTAGGTCGACATACTTTAGCAGTGAAAAACACTTTGAAATGTACAGAAGTATTTAATGTGAACATTTAAGCTGTTCATGAGTATTTTCACTGAGTTCCAATAGTTTTGGAATGCAGGTTAGGATTTTTTCATGGAGTGGTTTGTTCCAGTGTTCCCAGAATGCAGGTTAGGGTTTTTTCATTGAGTGGTTTGTTCCAGTGTTCCCAGAATGCAGGTTAGGGTTTTTTCACTGAGTTTGTTCCAGTGGTTCCAGAATGCAGGTTAGGGTTGTTTCATTGAGTGGTCTTTTCCATTGCTCCCAGAATGTAGGTTTAGTTTTCTCAGTGAGCGGTTGTTCAGGTGGTTTCAATATGTGGGCATTTAGATTGTTGCACTTCCAGTGAATGGTTGTTCAGTTTGTTTCAGTATGTAATTGTTTCTGTTTTTCAGTGAGTGTTGGGGTTATTCAGAGTAGTTGTTTAGATTGTTTCTGTGAGGCATAGTTCACATTGTTGAAGTATATTGCTAACTTGTTTAGGTCTTCTCAATTAGTTCTTGTATAAGGTATTCAATTTAGGGTTGTTTAGGCTGTTTGTTTGAGTTCAAGTTGTCTCAGTATGTGCTTGTTAAGGTTTTCTCAGCAAGCGTTGTTAAGTTTGTTTTAGAAAATGGGTATATTGGTTTTCTCAGCAAGTTGTCTGATTAGCTTTTCTAAGTAAATGGTTGTACAGGTTGTTTCATTAATTGGTTGTTTATATTTTCTGACAAAAGTTGTTCAGGTTGTTTTATAGCATTTCTCAGCGGGTGCATTTTCAGGTTGTTTCAGTAGCTGGTTATTTCTCTGAAGTTTTGTTCATGTTGTTCCAGTATACCGTTGTTCACAGTGAGTGGTAGTCCAGGTTGTTTCAGTATGTGCTTGTTAAGGGAGTGGATGTTCAGTTTGTTTTATTATATGGGTATTTAGGTTTTCTCAAAGTGGGTGTTCAGCTTTTCTCAGTAGGCCTAACTGGCTGTTCAGGTGTTCAGGTTGTCCCAGTGAGAGATTCTTCAGGTTGTGTACCTTTTCCTCTAGGTTCCATTTGTCCTGCTGTGTTTGTGCGACTCTCTCCAACAGATCCTGATACTCCTCCTCTATACCTGACGGAGGCGTGCTTGTCCTCGTCGGAGACTGAAACACACAAAATGTCCTCAATCTTAGAGCTGCCGTTTGACCAAAAAACCCAGTTAGCCTGAAAGCTGCCATTCCTTTGTTATTCACTAACACAGCTACAACTGATATGTATGCTTAAATATGTTACATATGGGGGGAGGGTAAATGAGAGATGGGAAAATATGCAACACTGAGCAGAGGAGATGAAGGAGAAGGAAGGAGTTTCAACGTATCATCACCTGAACACATGGTAAACACGCCAATAATTATTTCTTGATTCATGGGCTGATTTTATTCTTTGTCAGGATAGAAAGTGATAATAAAAATACATATAAAACTGGATCAGATGAGCGGAAACTCATCTACCCACAGAATGAAAGGGGCGAACTTCAAATATCCAGTTTTAACGCTATTCTTATCATCGCCTCGAATCTTGAGAGAAAAAAAAAATATGCACATAAAACAAAAAATAAATTGGTTTGGCCTTAGTGTATGTACTTAACCATAATTGAGGTGATCCAATTCAATAGAATTGAATGGTGGGGAAATAATACATGTACCCTCAACTTGGAGGGTAATCCATCTAATAATTCAATCTCCCGGTCAAAATTCAATCACATTCAATTCTGAGAACAAACGTCAATCAGCATGATCGGTGGCTCTAATAAATTTGATCACCCTCTAAAATTATTCAAATAAAGAAATAATGGATTACCTGCATGAAGTTGAATCAGTTTCTCAACTACCTGCTCTAATAGACTTGATAACCTTCACATTTTATGGTGTGAAATGTCACTGCCTGTGACACTGGGATTACCGTAGCCCCTCCTACATTTTAAGAGGTGATTATATCAGGGCAGTAGCCAGGATTTACTGAGGGGTGGTTCGCCTTCACTCCAAAAGGGCACATCAGGGGGTTGCCTGTGTGGGACAAGGGGCAACTAGGGGGTTCGCATAAGTTTGAAAAGGGTATTTATATGAGAAAAATATATAATATTTCCGAAACGGGGTTCGCCCAAACCCAGAAAACCCCCCTTGGCTATGGGCCTGTATATTTCTTAGAATGATGGATCAAAATTTGAGACAAATTCAGAGGGTGACTGAATGTTAATACACCTGTCGTTATAACGCTGAAGTCGGGGGACAATATATTGACTGCACTATAGGTGAGTTGCACCATAGTGAGTTTCACAGTTTATATTGGTGGACATAACAGTGACCAGGCTATACTGAAACCTGCTTTAGGGTGAGTGAGAGAATATGATTTAACGTCACTTTCAACTATATTTCAGTCATATTACGACATTGAGTCCTATTCCTTTTCACAACTGGGAACCCCATGGATAGGGTCTTATTCCTTTTTACACCCGAGAACCCCACAGGTCAGTTCTTATTCCTTTTCACACCCGGGAACCCCACGGGTACCCCAGTTAGTCACCTCTTACAACAAGCTGTCTGAGAAACTGAGGCCTATTCTTACCATGAACTGGCGTGTGCAAAATCAGGGCTGCACAAATTGCGTAACCTATTTTTTAGGTTACGCAATGGTTGCGCAAAACACATTTCCGGTAAACCATTTTCTGTTCATCTGGAGATGAGCTGTACATATATCCAACATTGGAATGGGTTATGCCAGGGTGAAACGGTTGCCCAAGAAAACATGGCATAACCCATATTTAGGTTACGTGAATTTTAATTTGTGCAACCTTGCATAATGACACTATGGGTCAACAATGGGCTATGTTATAATGAGGGTCAATTGTAGGGGGATTGAATTATTAGAGCAATCAATCACTGTAGTAAATATGCTCCGATGTAAGACAGTGACATAAATGCTTTGAAACACACATGTTGACATAGGCAAAAAGATTTCCCGGCTATGACCACTCCCACTCAAGGAGTGAAAATAGGTGATGGCTTAAAATTGCCAGATCACTCTCATCAAGGTTCATCTGAAATTTGCATACATGTGATTGGATTTACTGTTTTCTAGTCGAGGGGAATACAAAGACAGCAATGTTGCACCCTGTATATTACTGTGGATAAGGAAAATACTAACCTTTGAGAAAATCACCCTATTAAATTTACTCCCTATTTTGTGGACAAAATTTAATCAGTTGTCCTAATGAATTTTATCACCCTCTGATTTTATGGTGAGATATTTCACTTTGCTTTAATTATTACAAGATGTATAATACTTTATGTATCAGACTATGGACTGCCTAATAATTTATATTTGATGGCCATCCCATTTGCATTATGTGGAGAGATATGATGATTAGCTGCCAGGACACCATGAATGAAGGTGTCAGTTACTGTTCTATTGTGTGACTATATTACATATATAATCTCCATTAAAACAGAACCAAATAATTACTACAACAGGAATTCTACAATAATGTGTTGAAGACTGACAAGACAATCAGCCATTCTGACAAAATGAGTGGTTCATGTTTTAGGTTGATGAGCAAATCTCACTACCATGCAATGGAAGAGTGAATTATGCCGCGAAAACCTGATAAATCCAATCATAAAATTGGCTGAAGTGAATATTCCATACACAACATTGTCATTCGCAAGGATTTTCAAAATAAGTGCTCAAAAAAAGTCAGAGAACTACTGAAACAGTCTGAAGATCACACCCCCTCATAGGCAAACACTTCTATTTTCAAACATTTCATAAACATGAGATTGATCTAATCAAAACACCTCGGCTTTCCCCAAGTGATTGAGACCCATGTGTAGTGTGAATTGAGGAAGAGATAGTACTATGTGGGATGATCAAGATATACCGGTGGTTGATTACATTCAGGCATATAGGACAGAAATAGAAAAATTATATATCTGTAAAGGGGCATAACTTTGTAAAATATGGGTCGAGGGGTGCCATTTCGACAGGCGTCTGACTTAGCACTCTGTAAAATAAGAATCGAGACAAATAAGCTGTACCGAACACGGATCTGCAGATATAACTTGTACATTCAGCTACAGATAACAAAATCGGAGATTATTACAACTGAAAGGGGCATAACTCCATAAGCAAAGGCGAGTAATCCTTTGTTGGCTTGTAGAATACAACAATAAGTTTCCAAAATATAGTAGCTATACCGAACACAGTTCTGCAAATATAGTTGGTTACATTCAGGCATATAGGACAGAAATAGAAATTAATATAGCAGTAAAGGGGCATAACTCTGTAAAGTATGGGCCGAGGGGCGCCACTTTCGATAGTCGTCTGACTTAGCACTACTGTAAAATAAGAACCGAGACGAATAAGCTGTACCGAACACGGATCTGCAGATATAACTTGTACATTCAACTACAGATAGCAAAATCGGAGATTATTACATCCGAAAGGGGCATAACTCCATAAGCCGAGGCGAGTAATCCTTTGTTGGCTTGTAGAATACAGGAATATAAATAAGTTTCCAAAATATAGTAGCTATATCGAACACAGTTCTACAGATATAGTTGGTTACATTCAGGGATATAGGACAGAAATAGAAATTAATATACCTGTAAAGGGGCATAACTCTGTAAAGTATGGGCCGAGTGGCGCCACTTTCGATTGGCGTCTGACTTAGCACTCTGTGAAATAAGAACCAAGACGAATAAGCTGTACCGAACACGGATCTGCAGATATAACTTGAACATTCAGCTACAACTAACAAAATCGAAGATTATTACATCCTAAAGGGGCATAACTCCATAAGCCGAGGCGAGTAATCCTTTGTTGGCTTGTAGAATACAACAATATAAACAAGTTTCCAAAATATAGTAGCTATACTGAACACAGTTCTGCAGATATAGTTGGTTACATTCAGGCATATAGGACAGAAATAGAAATAAAAAAATCTGTAAAGGGGCAGAACTCTGTAAAATATGGGCCGAGGGAAGCCATTTTCGATAGGCGTCTGACTTAGCACTATATAAATAAGTGTTGAAAATTTGGTGGTAGTGTCTCAAGCAGTTTTGCCTAAAATGCGGTAACGGATGGACGGACATACGGACGTACGGACGGACGTACATGGCGACGACAATACCCCGAGGCCAAAATGGCCGAGGGGTAAAAATGCATTGATCGAAGTACATGTAGACTATGTTTAAGGGAGTAGATAACATTGTCTATGGAGTCATAATATCGGGATATTTGAATGATGGAAGCAGATTAAATTTTCTATTTACATGTATTAGTGACCAGACACCTTAAAATAGCATAAAAGTGAACAAAATTTATGAAAGCCTTGGACAAGAACCACAAGAATATTTCTCATCTCCACCTCAATTCCCCGCTCACACTCAGACATAAGGCGAAAACTGATGAATTTATCCATTATATTGCTGCAATTGGAAAAAAAATACCTGGTAAATAAATAAAATATGGTGCCTCCCCATTTTTATTGCATAAGATGTATATAAATTCTACCACATATGATAAATTAAAGAACATCTGAGTTTGGAAATTGAGTCAAATGAGTGAGTCAGTAGGATTTCATGTTGTTTTCAACAATTTTTCAATCATATCACGAGGGTGCCTACATTTGACATGACACAAGGGTGCACACAAGTCATATTATCCTGGGCACTGATTTGGTCAGCCAGTACAGCACCTGGTCACCAATCCAAGTATTGACCAGGCTCAACGATGCATAACTTTGGTTAGCTGACGAGAGCCGGTGTGTTCAACGTGATATGCCATACCTGTTGTCAGTAGTATTCAGTTTTGACATCGAGGCAACATGATGTTCCTGTCATCTAATGAGCTTTCAACATGAATTTCATCATTTTCCCACTATTCAGTAGCACAGGATGCATATACAAATGATGGAATATATCTACAAATAGTTCATCTTCTATTAGCCTGACAAGTGAAAAGTAAAAGTTTAAGCAAGTTCTTGATGAATAATCAACTTACCTGAGGTACTGATGAATAATCATCTTACCTGAGGTCCTGATGAATAATCATCTTACCTGAGGTCCTGATGAATAATCATCTTACCTGAGGTCCTGATGAATAATCATCTTACCTGAGGTCCTGATGAATAATCATCTTACCTGAGGTCCTGATAAATAATCATCTTACCTGAGGTCCTGATAAATAATCATCTTACCTGAGGTCCTGATGAATAATCATCTTACCTGAGGTCCTGATGAATAATCATTTTACCTGAGGTCCTGATAAATAATCATCTTACCTGAGGTCCTGATGAATAATCATCTTACCTGAGGTCCTGATGAATAATCATCTTACCTGAGGTCCTGATAAATAATCATCTTACCTGAGGTCCTGATGAATAATCAGCTTACCTGAGGTCCTGATGAAGTGTCTTTTCCCAATCCACTGGCTCCAGCACTCCAAGATGATACAGAACTAAAATACAAACAAATCAATCATACTTTTCAACTATCACTGACATTATGAACATGGAACCAAAACAATAAGGAAAGTTGAAATATGAAGAGCTACAGCATTGTTGGAGCTTAGATGCAGTTTTGTTGGATCATTTATTGAACCTATGGTTAAATTATGACAGTACGAGTGAGATACTGTTCACAGATTATCATGTCATGATGTTGAAGCACATAACTTGTCTGAACGGGATAGCATTCAGTGGAAGTTTCAGTAAAACTTGTTCAGTGAACTTTGATATAAAACAATTGGCCATTATGGGAATCCCTCTAATAATTCGATCACAGGAAGTGAAATTCCTCACTGTCATGAAATCTGATCATTTGTGATCAATTTTACAACAGCAACTTGACAAAATGGTTCAAAATCATGCATATAATCCATTATTTCTCTGTTATTTCGCTGATTTTGAGGGTGACCAAATTTTTAGAACATCCGATTGAATTTTGTCCCCAAAGTTGTGGGTGATTGAATTTTGATAGGGTCATTGAATTATTAGATGGATTACCATACGTGTATATAATATCAGGTGATGTTTTATGAAACAAGTAGGATCGTCTGTTGGTACTGTATGATGAAAACAATATTCAAGGAAACAAATAAAAAACTGAATCGTTGTGTCATTATGTTGGTGTTCTCACCTTCCATCCCCTTGTAATGGATCACTGAGACTTAGATCTGACTGGTTAAACAGATCCTCCATACCTGAAATATTAGACAACATCACATGTACAGGTAAAGGTATGACATGTACTGACACAGGTATGACATGTACTGATAAAGGTATGACATGTACTGACACAGGTATGACATGTACTGATAAAGATATGACCTGTACTGACACAGGTATGACATGTACTGACACAGGTATGACATGTACAGACACAGGTATGACATGTACTGACACAGGTATGACATGTACAGACACAGGTATGACATGTACTGACACAGGTATCATTGAATGATGGTATTATCTGAACCAGTGTTTAACTCTTCTCGCCGCAGAGCATTTCTACTGTTACTTCACAGTTACGAGTTAATAACCAAGATAAATTATTATAGATAATAATAATTATCATCATTTGAGGCCATCGGCTGGTGTTTAAAAATTAACGATTTAATAAGTTAGGGAAAACAGCCTCTTCAGAACAGAAATAGAAAGGGTATTTTTGCTAAGGGTGCCCCAGTTAGTTGCCTCCAACGACAAGCTGTTTGAGGAGCTGAGGCCATTAAATTTTTACAATGACATATAAATGTGTGCGCAATGCGACTTCAGATGAATCCCTGGGAGCTTCACGGGGCAGTTTTGCACAAGGATTATGTAAGGAGTTTATTAAAACACAATATGACCTACTCACCTTTATTCCTAGAATCTGACAGTACTTCTTGTAATCTCTCTTGAAGTTTCTCGGCTCGTTTTCTCTCAGCATGAAGTTGACGTTTCAAGTCCTTGAGCTGGAAAATATTACAAAAAATATTATATTAAGATTAACATATTTTATACCAATATTGTTATTAAATGTCTGCATTATAATAAATATCTCTCGTAGTCGACTAAGGCTAAATATAATCAATTTCTACCTTCATTCACAGGCACTTATTTGAAACAAGAATGACGAGAGAGAAGCTTTTTTATCTTTTTATTCCATTTTTTTCTTTCACACAAACCAAATATGTCCAAGGGGTTGACACGGTGCTAAAGAAATTATGCGGCAGTGCCTGTGAAGCTAGAAATTTATTTCATTCAGCATGAACATGATGAAGTAAACGTTCATTCAGCATGAACATGATGAAGTAAACGTTCATTCAGCATGAACATGATGAAGTAAACGTTCATTCAGCATGAACATGATGAAGTAAACGTTCATTCAGCATGAACATGATGAAGTAAACGTTCATTCAGCATGAACATGATGAAGTAAACGTTCATTCAGCATGAACATGATGAAGTAAACGTTCATTCAGCATGAACATGATGAAGTAAACGTTCATTCAGCATGAACATGATGAAGTAAACGTTGGATCCTGTTGCTTGCAACAAAATCTCCTGTTATCACTTCCCCGTACACGGGACGATTTTCGAGATATTCAGTCGCACGCGTTCAAATATCCTGTTGCTTGCGATTTCATGCGCTCGAAACGAAGGACAGCAATAGCGAAATTCGGAAAGGGTTTTATCTCCCTTGATCCTCAAGGGGCATGCTGGTGCAGAGAACTTCCAGTAGGTACCATAGGTCCTCACCTTTAGTTTTATTAAATTAAATATTCTATTTTTCTAGAAAATTATCCTTTTAATGGACACATATACGAGACATATCGATTCATGTAAAATATATAAAAAGAAACAAATTTCAAACGAATAATCTAAAACAGTTTACCAATACATGTACATTATTCAAAATAATTCTCGGAAGTAGCTTTTCATACCTCTAACCTTAGAGAGCAGCAGTAATTTAGAGGGAGATTAGATGCTTTGCGGAAAGGGCTATAGTCTGACTGGGTATATTAAAGAGAAAGTCTACATTTCAGAAATATAAAGGCCAGAGCAATAGACTCTTACACAAAACACTGACCTGTAATCAACTCCAGCACAGTATAAGATTTTCAAATTCAGAATTCTCTGTTTCGTTAATCTGCAGCTTCATGTATTGAAGTAGTTCAAAATTGTCTAAACTTGAAATCACATGATCAATGACACCAATTTGTAAATCATACGACTATTGTAGATTGAGATAGTGATTTGGTATAGGCCTCCCTGTTTGTATAAATTCTGATCTGTAAACGTTTTATCATTACCATAGTCAGTCCTTTCTTCTCATGGATTTTCTTCTCGTCCACACCATCCTTAATTTCCTGAAATATATAATGACAGACTTCATAGAGACATTGAAATACACATGATTCTATTCAGTCCAAAGTAGTAAAAGAAGAGAAAGAAATATAACAATGGTTGTCTCCCTTGCAAATCCATCCTCTGATTGCATTGAGGCTAAAAATGAGGTGAGCATCCATTCCATTTGTATGCATGGCTCTCAACCAATCAGCATCATCCATTAATAACAGAGCAGAGTGAGCCCAGGATGTCACAGATAAACAGGACACTGCCTTTTCAAATAGTTGAGCAGCTAACTTCTTCATTCTACTATAACTATATAATGGTTGTATTTTCCATTTCTCTCATAGGTTGATACAGCTGTGTCTTGATCAGCGCTGTATCGAGGCATCTTATAGGTATACGTGGACACGTGCAAAAGTTACCCATCAAGGTATTAGCATGACCTGGCTTGTTATTGGTTAATAAGTAATGACCGGTCTGCTGGTTGGAAAACAGGTAATAAATTTGTAATTGATATTTGAAAATGTCATGAAACTCGAGTCTCTATTTTCATCTTTCTGTTTATATTTCTTTCAGTCATTTCAGAGCATTCTGTGCAGACTGGTTTAAAGATGGCTGCACCCATGAGAATTTCTGTTTCCCCCAATATTTGCTGGTCAACAATCTGCATGATTCCATATAGCTATAATACAACCAAAATGTGTACCAACATTTTGGTTATAACTAGTGGTATGTTGACAAAATTTTGAAAAAAAACCCCACTTCACAATGCCCCAATAATTTATAAAGCTGAACTCACCTCTGATTTTGTGGTAAACAAAGAGCTGGTGTCTAAGCAGTCGTTGAGATATAGTTAGACCACAGGTCATTTAATGTTCGAGTAGCAACTCGATTTATGTCCAACTCGTCTTCTTGATTTTGTAGTCAGCCATGTTGGATCACTGTGCATGCTCAGCTCATAAAAACATCTGGTTTGCAAAACACGTAGCCGGGCACTTGGCCACGCCTCCCTACGCCCACAATGATCTCCATGGACTTCCAACTGACATTCAACTTTTGTCATGGGAGAAAGACTTTTGAGAGGTTTAGCGGAAGTTAAAACGTATGGAATATCCATTCCTTACAGTGTGAAAAAAGCAACTGGATATTTTTAAAAAACCTCATGGACCAAAAAAACGTTTTTGGTGTATTACCCACAGGTTTTGGGAAGCGAACTTCGTGGAATGCTGTCTGTCAGATAAAACAATCAGCTATTTTAACACTCCATGCTCAGTTTCTTTGTCATGATGAAGTTGAATGTTAGTTGGGAGTCCGTGGAGATCGTTGTAAGCGTGGGGAGGCGTGGCCAGGTGCTTGGCCACGTGTTTTGCAAACCAGATGTTTTTATGAGCTGAGCATACGCAGTGACCCAACATGGCTGACTACAAAATCAAGAAGACGAGTTGGACATAAATCGAGTTGCTACTCGAACATTAAATGACCTGTGGTCTAACTATATCTCAAGGATTGCTTAAATACACCAGCTCTTTGTTTACCACAAAATCAGAGGTGAGTTTAGCTTTATTAGGGCATTGTGAAGTGTTTTCTTTTCTTCAAAATTTTGACAACATGGCACTAGTTATAACCAAAATGTTGGTACACGTTTTGGTTATATTATAGCTAGGTTCCATACTGTTCAGGTAATAACAAATACTTGGGGTTTAACTATGGTATGGATTTACTGCTGGCGCAAATTCAGCAAAGTAGCTTTCATGGTTGTGATATGAATAATTAACTCGTCTAATGATAGGGTGAATATTTGTTCATTCTAACCTATAGTCATGAGTATAGTAGTGAGGCTGGACTATAGAAACTACATCTCAGTCAAATTTCACAAGCTGAGTAGCTAGCAGGTCCTCCGCCAAGTAGCCTGT
Organism: Hanleya hanleyi; assembly: GCA_036873755.1. NCBI lineage: Eukaryota > Metazoa > Mollusca > Polyplacophora > Lepidopleurida > Hanleyidae > Hanleya > Hanleya hanleyi. The sequence continues at coordinate 16,591 of JAVTVY010001012.1, forward strand.
TTGAGAGCATACAGCATATACGCTTCCAATGTCTCCTTAAATATAACTTAGAAAGTGGATATGTGTATGTGGAAAGAGAGGTTTATCTGGAATTGTTGAGACAATTTGAGGAGGTTTGGGAAGCAGTAATGGGTAGTGTAACACTAGAATGTAAGCCTGTAGTTGTATATGGATTTGTGGATGGTGAGGTTTATAAATCAATGGGTAGAATAGATCAAGATATCGCGTTCACAACACAGATGTGTACAATATGGGTGAGTGAAATCCAAGATGCTCAATGGCAGCCATCTTGGATTACATGCTACCTCAATGAAAATCAATACCAATGGCCATCTAACTGATGTGAAGCACCTTCTCAAGTTTGAAGTCAATCAGACGAATTGTTCTTACGATACCGCATTCACAAGATGCGGGACTGACGGAATCCAAGATGGTCAATGGCAGCCATCTTGGATTACGTACCTCAGTGAAAATCAATACCAATGGTCATCTAACTGATGTGAAGCACCTTCTCAAGTTTGAAGTCGATTGGTTGAGTTGTTATTAAAATATCGTGTTCACAAGATGCAGGATGGACGGAATCCAAGATGGTCAATGGCGACCATCTGGAATTACATACTACCTCCGTGAAAATCAATACCAATGGCTGCCTAACTGATGTGAAGCACCGTCCGAGTTTGAAGTCGATTGGTCAAATTGTTCTCGATATCACGTTCACAAGATGCGAGACGGATGAAATCCAATATGGTCAATGGCAGTCATCTTGGATTACGTACCCTCAGTGAAAATCAATACCAATGGCCATCTAACTGATGCTAAGAACCTTCCCAAGTTTGAAGTCGATTGCTTGATTTGTTCTCGAGATATCGCGTTCACAAGATGTGGGACGGATGGAATCCAATATGGTCAATGGCAGCCATCTTGGATTACGTACCTCAGTGAAAATCAATACCAATGGCCATCTAACTGATGTTAAGAACCTTCCCAATTTTGAAGTCGATTGGTCCAATTGTTCTTGAGGTATCACTTTCACAAGATCTGAGATGGATGGAATCCAATATGGTCAATGGCAGCCATCTTGGATTACGTACCTCAGTGAAAATCAATACCAATGGCCGTCTAACTGATGTGAAAAACCTTCCCAAGTTTGAAGTCGATTGGTTGAATTGTTCTCGAGATATCGCATTCACAAGACGTGGGATGGAGTGAATCCAATATGGTCCATGGCAGCCATCTTGGATTATGTACCTCAGGGAAAATCAATACCAATGGCCGTCGAACTGATGCGAAGCCCCATTCTCAAGTTTGAAGTGAATTGGTCGAATTGTTCTCGAGATATCGCGTTCACAAAATGTGTGACGGACAGAATCCAATATGGTCAATGGCAGCCATCTTGGATTATGCACCTAAGTGAATACCAATGGCCGTTCAACTGATGTGAAGCACCTTCTCAAATTTGAAGTCGATTAGTTGAATTGTTCTCGAGATATCACGTTCACAAGATGTGGGACGGACAGAATCCAATATGGCCGATGGCGGCCATATTGGATTACGTACCTCACTGTGAAAATCAATACCAATGGCCATCTAACTGATGTGAAGCACCTTCTCAAGTTTGAAGTCGATTGGTCGAATTAGTCTCAAGATATCGCGTTCACAAGATGTGGGACGGACGGACGGCTAGCATTTCCAAGTCCTCCCACCACTTCGTGGCGGAGGACAATAAAGCAGACCTTACATTTTGAGGGGAGCAATCCGATCATTTAATTTCCTTTCTTATTGAAAAATTCAATGAATATCTATCAATTGCGTGCTGAGAAGGAGGATATCCTTCCCCCTTAGAATCTGACCAGAGCGTGGCCATGTTTTGCAGAACAGCATCAGGGGATTAACACCGAAAGTTGGAAAGTCAAAATACCACGAGATCCGATGTTACTGCGATGTTCCAGTATGGCAGCTAAAGGAAACTGTGAATTTCTCATGTGAAACGTCGATGACATCGGTTATATAACGAATGACACTACCCCGGGTCGTGTCCTGGTGTCAAAAGTATGGTGCAATGTTTGCAGAAAATATGGCGACAAAGTCAAATCAGACCGTTGCATACGTGGGAACGCAAGATTGGAGATTGACACTTACATCAATGGCACAGGCTACGTAACCAAACACAATGTTACGAGGCATTTATTGTCTATGGTAAGTTTCAAGAGAGAAATAATGAAACCTGTTGTTTATAGCTTTGTAATGTTGAAAACGTGTTAAACCCCACTGCCATTATTGCTGGTACGATCAAACTGCCGTCTTCTTCCCATCCGACTTTCTCACAAATAGCTGACAGTGAGTCATGTCGATATCCATTTTTTTATTAAAAATAGAAATCACTCCCCTCGTTAAGTCTGAGGAAGCTATTTGCCGCTCTTTGTCACTCCCCTTGGTGACTTCAAGGGAGTGATGTGCCACTCTCCTGCTTTTTACAAACATCAAGGTCTGATAAAGACTAAATGCAAATGCACACCAAGTTTATCGACTCTTGCAGTTGGAGGGATTTTACCTGCTAGTCGAGATGAAGGTTACGAACTCGGACAATGGGAGAATATAAAATAATATGTTTATAATGTAGGTGGTTGGTTTCAGAATTGATGGGTGTATTAAAAAGTTCAACTGTGAATAAAATATGGAATACAGGATTACATATGTGGAGGTCTGCTTTCTATTAGAAACATAGAATGACTGGCAAAATACAAACAAAGATGAAAATGAACAAGCCATGCAGTCATGTCCAGCAAGCTTACACTAGAAAGACAATCCGAGATGTCTGGCAGAAGATCTGGTACATGACATAAATCCATCCCTACATGATCATGGTCATACTTTGTACTTGTGAATGAGATAATATTGACTAGATCAGCCTGCCTGGGAATAATCATGTCCATCAAGAAAAGATAACCTCAATTTTCAAAGATACGGAAATGTTGATACGTCTGAATTATGTATAACAATAGAATGCAATCATCTCTGAGATAAAAACTTCATGTAAATACACACAATATCGAAATGTTTCATTTGACCAGCAGATATGCATTATGCCTTTCTTGAAGTAGAAATATCACAATTACAGAAAATGGGTAACACTGGACAGAACCAGGGCCGATAAATTTTATTCTGTCAGCTTTATTGCCCCAAGCAATAGTCAGATTGATCGGAGATTGATTTGGCTTCTTGTTTTAATAGGAGTTGTGTGGGTGTTTTACTAGCCGGTGGTCTGGCCAACCTTAAATTGAAGAGAACTTCTCTTTGTTCCCCGCCAAATTAGACTTGCCCAAAAGAAGTAAAAAACCCTTATCAAATGTGGAGTGAAGTGATCTATAGCTGTTATGGCAAACAAACGTCAGCCTTGGACAAACAATCCTAATTTGTTCTCCCCGAGTAGCGACATTGTAATCCAGCTCACACCACAAAGTCGTCAGCGCGGAGAACCTAGTCATGTTGTTATTCAGTGTGAAATTACCATTTACTGCTGCCAAATGATTAGACAGAGTACACGCTATAAATATTTGGTTGCCATTCACAAGAAGTTCAATGGTCCCATTCTGCAACGATAATTAAATCTATCAGGGCACCAAATGAGAGAGCTGCCTGCGCTTGGATGCTTGTCTGAGAGAAGGCGACAGGCCCCTTGTGCTCTTACTGTCTTAACGACAGGACAGAAATCATTTTCTCGCCAGCCCCGTCAACTTTTATATCGGGTCATTGCTATCGAGTCTGTTTCTGTTCCCGAGAACACGATGGCAAATTGAGCCGATGAGAATGCTCAGACCCACCATGCAGTTAGTGATTAGAAGAGGATAGAGAGGCCGTTTATACTGACAGTCTGACTGAGCCATGAATAAGGCTGGCCCGCCTCACACATCCTCCAGTCTGGTATTAACCAAAGCCTTGATAGTACAGCTCATCACCCAGCGTATTATCTCGAGTGAATGCCATGTCATGTCCTTCAGCAATATAATCACCAGCCAAGGCAGACCAGCAAACACTACAATAGCTTCTGAAATTACAAAACAGCTTCTTCCTAGTCTTACGTAAATCCATTCCTGCACGAACACAAAGACATCGAATGTCTCCCAGGAAACACTTCAATGTCCATTACCCATGAAAAATGAGATATGATGAATATATTGTGTTCAATATACACCTATCAAATTGCTTTGAGAGTAAATCCTCTTAAGCCATATGCTTTGTAGAAAGCGAGATGACTCTAAAAACCTCAGGAGAGAGAGAGAGAGTGAATGTGGTTTAACGTCGCTTTCAACTATATTTCAGTCGAGAGAGAGAGAGAATTAAGGTTTAACGTTGCGTTCAGCAATCTTTCAGCTATATAGCAATGACTAAACCTTAGGAACTACTTAAGGGACAATTTATGTATGCAAAACAGCTCAATTGACCCAAAACACATAGACAATAGGGGTTCAGAGGCATGTGTCGTGTAAATCACGGAAGTTTGGTCCTCATAAATCTATCTATAGATATACATGAAGACTATTATCATTTCTAAGTAGTGTTCTGGTCCATCACCAGGCCCATAAAGTACTGTGGTGTACATACACCTATGAAAGGAGCTACCTAACATAATTGGTCCTATTTTACCTTCTTGGTACTATGGAAAAATGTAGGTCACTCAAGGTTACTCTTCGTTAAGGTTCTGTTAAATAACCATGTGTGTATATATGCAGTGTAAATCTGGAAAGGCTAGCTGTCATGTCTTGAGACATATTGTATAAAGAGATTTGAACCAACTAGATCATTTTGTATCATTTATGATTAAGTATAAACACCAAAATGGATAAACGCTAGAAATTATCACTCAATCACATAATCAAAAATTTCAACTGATATATCCCTAAAGTAATGAACCTACATGTAAGTAATATAAATACATCACGAGAAACAAAGAACACTGTGGCACATCAATGCACAAATTAAGCACTCTTTTTCCCCCCAAGGATGTGGTTCGGTCACCTGGTGGAAGGATATATGAAGAATGGTTCGGTCACCTGGTGGAAGGATATATGAAGAATAATTTTACTAACTATTTGTATATTGATATTTTATCATATATATAAACAAGAGCCCAAGGGGCTTCAATATACGCCCGTATATCTGGAATTACATTGGTTCAAATTTCAAGGTTGTTTAATAGCCTTGATTCCAATTGATCTAGCAATCCAGAGAAAGGTCTACAATTTTTGCTTATGAGAATGCAACATATATCACATCTTATATTGAATGATAAACTAAAATGAGCTGAACTCTTGGTAACTGGTTGACCTTGAAGCAAGAGCTGAGAGCTCACATATCCCACACTGAAATCGACAATAGTCAAACACAAGAAAATAGCAGTTTCCCTGCAAATGGATTCCTTTCAGACGAGATAATTTTTCGTGAATGAAGAAGAAAGTGATGAAGTAAACCTTTGTTCCTGAGTTAATAAACAGGTGTGAAGTTCATAAAGGACTCCTTTCCCCGTTAAATTAGTAAATGTATGGTTTTTATTTCACAACAGTTTAACTAAATGAAGCGTTTCAAACATGGGAGACAACTCAACAGGACAATATCATATAAATGGAGGGGAAAGACTTTTGAATATTCCAACGATATTCCAACACATTTAGTCAGCTAAGCTTGATTCAGTTTTTGCGACCTAGACCTTTGACAAATTGATCTCATATGTATGGCTCCACTTTGCCATGCGAGTGAGGTATACTCAAAGTTTGGTACCAATCCATACCTTGAAACTAGAGCTATCGCATGGACAATAAATGTTAACGGATGAATGGACAGAACTCAACATCGCATTACATGACCTCGTCTTCGACAGGCATATGAAAATGTGACTTTTAATGATTTCTTGATTTTGGGGTCACAGTGATCTTGACCTTTGACCTTGACCTCAATTTTGATACACAACACATCGTCTTCCCTCAATCTATCAATGCACACAAAAAATCATGATTTTTAATGATTTCCTGATTTTGGGGTCACAGTGACCTTGACCTTGGGCTAAATTTTGGTACATGGCAAACCGTCTCCCCTCAATTTCTCAATGGACACAAAAAATCATGATTTTTAACAATTTCACGATTTTTGGGTCATAGTGACCTTGACCTACATTTTGGTATGTGACTCATTGTGTCTCCTTAATGTATCTACTGACACAAAAAATGTTATTTTTAATAATTTCCTAATTTTGGGGTCAGTGACCTTTGACCTTGACCTAATTTTTGGTATGCATCACTTCATTTCCGCCTATTGAATCCACTCACAAAAAATTAGAAATTTTTAACAATTTCCTGATTTTTTGATCACACTGACCTTTGACCTCTGACCTTGACCTACATTTAATATGCAACACATCGTTCCCCCCTAGGGCATCCACTCACCAAAAATTAGAACTGTAGATAGAAAACTAACAACGATCAATGATTTCCTGATTTTTGACAACAGTGACCTTTGACCTCTGACCTCGACCTTAATTTTGGTACGCAACACATCGTCTCCACCTGGCGTATCCACTCACCAAAAATTGCAACTGTGGATAGAAAACGTTCACAGATATAGACCGGACACGAACACTTCAGTGATTTCCTGTTTTTTATGCCAGTGACCTTTGACCTGTGACCTTGACCTTCATTTTGGTACGCGACACATCGTCTCCCTGTAGGGTATCCACTCACCAAAAATTGGAGCTGTGAATAGGAAACTGTCCCAGATATAGACCGGACACGAGAACCGGACAGACGGACAGACGGACAGACGGACGGAAACCGCCATCCCATAATACGACCGCCTTTTGGGCGGGCGTATAAAAATTGATCGAGGGGTAAAATTTTAAAAAATTATGTCAACAGGAACCAGAGACCTTGTGGAATCAACTATATCTAATCATCCCTGTCTTGCATAAACCAAGCACAATGGTACAAATTACAAGGTTCCATTAAAAAAAACAAACAACAGATGTCACATTAACCGAGTTTCGGATAAACAGAGCAAAGTCATGCTTGTTACCAATCCAATAGCCTTACATCACTTATCCGGTGAACAGACAGACCAATATTTGATTGGGGAATCTTATTATCGTGCCCCTTTTAATACATCTCCATCACGTAGCGCTTTCCATTTTATGAGGGTTCGCCAATAAGAGGCACGTAACTATAGATATCAAAACACTGTGAAGAGACGTAGAGTCGATACCTAGAGCCTTCAACCAGCCTGTTAGACGCATCAGATTGTGCTGTATTTTAAGGATTTATTTTCGCGCAGTCCTGGAGCCTTCCGCTCTCCCACATTGGGCACATCAATTTTTAACATAATTTTTTTTGTTTCAGTTCTGAAACCATGCTGATAATGCTTCGATGTTTCTCTTTGTCATTTTAATATCCTTTACGGTAGAGATATGTTATTCCAAGTTTTGTGTCTGAAACTACGAGAATCACTTAAGGGGATGTCAGATCAGCTACATGTACAGACTGTGACAACAATCAAAAATAGCCCAATGGGCTCCAATACCCCTCGGATATCACTTATTGTTTACATTCAGCAATCATGCTTCGCATAAGATGTATTTTTAGAACTTTGACATTTTTAACAGTGTAGGTTAACAGGGTTGACTGCAGTTCTCTCATTTTAGAAATACATACAAAATTGATCCAGGTCTTATTATTAACATGAATTGCAAGCACCTAAAAGGTGCGCTGACCCCTCAGCCCGATTTTTTTTCTGGTCGTGTAGGATATGGTTTGTGTGATATACATGTATGTACCATACATATAATAGACTCGAGTTGCATAACACGAGTGCTGCGGCGGGATTACAGCATGCATGATAGTGTAGCTTGATCAGTGGCAAGAAAGGTCATGCATGAGCAAGTATGATAAAAGGTTATTGGCATAGAAACACATTGATTGACATATGCCCACCATTATCATTATTATTTGGTGGGGAGGTGGGGATAAGCTCGAGGTACGCAAACAGGCTCAAAATTGATGTGGGTCCGGCCAGAAATAGGCTATCCTGACCTAGTTTTAAATAATTTCAAACGTACCATAATATGTTCAATGAAGAAAATAAAAACATTATGTTGTACCAGTAACAAATAATTGCGACAGTTGACTGCTCAGAATGAAACAGTCGGGACACTCACAAATTATGCCCATCTTTGGTAATCGCCTAAAACAGTAATATAAATAGAAATTTTGAAGATTTAATTTTTCTGACAGTGTGAAATTGTGAGCTAGTGAAAGCTGTGAAATGCATCTAATCTTTCAAATATTGGTTCGTTGTGGACAGTATTGCATGAAAACAGCCGGAATCTCTGGTGAAACTCGAATCTCTCATTGCTCATTCACTACAGTGCTGCTTGCACTCCTTTGCTCGATAAAATTATGTAAGTTGGCAGCGGGCAGAAGGGACCCGTAAGTTTACCAGCAAACTACTAACAATAACAACCTGACTGCATAGTCCCATAGAAGCCTGCAACACACAAAATATAGATTTCCTTCCTGGATCTGCAAACCAATAGGTGAAAACATACCTGCTAGTGTATTGTTTCATTTTCAACAGTTTCATTTTTATCCCGCTCAACTGCCCGAGACACATGCATGAGTGGTGCTATTAAACCACCAGAATGGAATTTAATAGGCTAAAATATGTACCTCAATTATCACATTGGTTGGTTGTTAACTGTCAACGAGAGATCCTGAAGGATCTTGGCGCCCACCATTGTCCGATAATTGTTAGCTAATGACAAGAGGATCTTTTTGTCCATTGTTACTAAGAACAAACGATTGATTTTAATTTTGTTTACAGAATTTCGAATCTGAGCGAAAAAGATCGAAAAAGGGACACTGAAAAACGCCATAATATATTTTTCAGGGGTTTCAAGATTTCTAGAAACTGTACTTATGTCGGTTGTTATAATACAAGAGAAATGAGCAAAGTTAGTCTGAAAGTGAATGTACATGTACGGAGGATCCTTCGTCTTCGTTTTGTAGTATTTTTTTTATTTTTTTCTTTGCACGTGTCATCATCAGGTACTGGAAGCGAAGACAAATCTCTTTGACACTTTGGCATGAGCTATGAAACATACTTAAGATTTTATAATTAGGAACGAATGCTAACTCTGTTCTGTTTACTGGGCTAGTTTGAGATATCTCTTTTAAGATACATGTACCATGCTTGAAAATAGTAAGATGGTACAATATTTAATACTGAAGGGATCTGGTCCGCGCAATAATGTTGAAACTTCGAAAGTGCCTCAATCCTGATTATCTCCCTTGGATTGAAACATGCAGTAGTCTACAGTTGTCGAGTTGTGACGTTGAGTGACAAGAATGACGTCCCTTCATGTAGCCGACCCGCTAGCAGACGAAAGGGTGGGGCAGTTCACTTGCAAATGCATGGACTACAGAAAACTGATTTAAAATTTGAAGAAATATATTTTAATTCCGAATTATTTGAACTCCTTGATATGGAAGGTGAAGGTGTGATATTCTCTATAGTCAACATATAGAATATGCCCCACCGTTTGATCCGCCGACTCTTGTGATGCAATGTCACAAATCGGGAAACCGTATTAATTTGAAGCGTAATTTGAAGCGTAACTTGGATTATCCAATCGGACCAAAAAAGGTATCTTGCACAACTAGGCCCAATGTCGGACCTGTGTACCCAATTTAAGAAAGATCCATGAAATATTTCCTGAGAATTCATGATAACAATATTTCAAGGGGAAATTCAAGATGGCCACCTGGCCGCCATATTGAATTTTTGAATCGGACCAAAAAAAGGTATCTTGCACAACTAGAACCCAAGGGGAAGCTATGTACCAACTTTGCGAAAGATCCATACAGTACTTCCTGAGAAATCAAGATAACAAAGTTGCATGGGAAATCCAAGATGGGAGCCTGGTGGCCATATTGGATTTTCAAGTCGGACCAGAAAAGGTATCTTGCACAACTAGACCCCAAGGGGAACCTGTGTACGAAATTTGAGAAAGATCCGTGCAGTAGTTCCTGAGAAATTGCGATAACAAGGTTTCATGGGGAAATCCAAGATGGCCGCCTGATGGACATATTGGATTTCGGAATCGGACCAGAAAAGGTATCTTGCACAACTGGAGCACAAGGGGAACCTGTGTACCAAATTTGAGAAAGATCCAGGCAGTGCTTCCCGAGAAATCGCGATAACAAGGTTTCATCGAGAAATCCAAGATGGCTGTGGCCACATTGGATTTTCAATTCGGACTGAAAAAGGTATCTTGCACAACTAGATGCTAAGGGGAATCTGTGTTCCAAATTTGAGAAAGATCCATGAAGTACTTCCTGAGAAATGACGATAACAAAGTTTCATGGGGAAATCCAAGATGGCTGCCTGGTGGCCATATTGGATTTTCGAATCGAACCAGAAAAGGTATCTTGCACAACTAGACCGCAAGGGGAACCTGTGTACCGAATTTGAGAAAGATCCATGCAGTAGTTCCTGAGAAATCGCGATAACAAGGTTTCATGGGGAAATCCAAGATGGCTGCCTGGTGGCCATATTGGATTTTCGAATCGGACCAGGACAGGTATCTTGCACAACTAGACCCCAAGGGGAACCTGTGTACCAAATTTGAGAAAGATCCATGAAGTAGTTCCTGAGAAATCGCGATAACAAGGCGTCATGGGAAAATCCAAGATGGCTGCCTGGTGGCCATATTGGATTTTCGAATCAGACCAGAAAAGGTGTCTTGCACAACTAGACCCCAAGGAGAACCTGTGTACCAAATTTGAGAAAGATCCATGAAGTAGTTCCTGAGAAATCGCGATAACAAGGTTTCATGGGGAAATCCAAGATGGCTGCCTGGTGGCCATATTTATTTCCGAATCGGACCAGAAAAGGTATCTTGCACAACCAGACCCCAAGGGGAACCTGTGTACCAAATTTGAGAAAGATCCATGCAGTAGTTCCTGAGAAATGACGATAACAATGTTTCATGGGAAAATCCAAGATGGCTGCCTGGTGGCCATATTGGATTTTCGAATCCAACCAGAAAAGGTATCTTGCACAACTAGACCCCAAGGGGAACCTGTGTACCAAATTTGAGAAAGATCCATGCAGTAGTTCCTGAGAAATCGCGATAAGGTTTCATGGGGAAATCCAAGATGGCTGCCTGGTGGCCATATTGGATTTTCGAATCGGACCAGGAAAGGTATCTTGCACAAGTAGACCCCAAAGGGGACCTGTGTACCAAATTTGAGAAAGATCCATGAAGTAGTTCCTGAGAAATCACGATAACACGGTTTCATGGGGAAATCCAAGATGGCTGCCTGGTGGCCATATTGGATTTTCGAATCGGACCAGAAAAGGTGTCTTGCACAACTAGACTCCAAGGAGAACCTGTGTACTAAATTTGAGACAGATCCATAAAGTAGTTCCTGAGAAATCACGATAACAAGAATTGTTTACGGAAGGACTGACGGACCACGGACGAAAAGCGATTTGAACAGCCCACCATCTGGTGATGGTGGGCTAAAAACTGGACCCGAACTGTTTTTGCCAACCGTATAATTGTTGCACACCATAAGCGCATCAAAGGCCATCTAAAAAATTGGTTATAGTTTCTCTAATCCGTATCCAGACATGCCGCCCATATATCACAATAATGTGTGAATTGAGAAGCAACTGGGAATCACGTTTTCAATAAAGAAGCAGCAAAAAAGTTTGTTTTCAAATTAAAGATATTCTTGAATACAGGCCTAAAATAATTAGATGCCACTGCCCCTGTCACATCAAGAATCTGCTAAACCTCCAGAAAACTTTACTGGCCTACTTGCTGAGGAATTAAAGTACCAGAGCCTGCAGTTTTGTGAATTAATTTAAAGCCTTGAGGTTCCATCCAATGATAACCATTCTCAGATGGTGTGAATCTCTAATGGACCGCAACACAAGTCTTCCTGAAATCAGGGAACCTTCACAAGTCAAAATGCAACATACAACCAAGGGTTCCCAATGGGCATATCTTAGATGGTCTGAATTTCGAATGGACCGCTACACAGGGCTTCTTGAAATCAGGGAACCCTCAAGAGTTGAAATGCAACATACAACCAAGGGTTCTCGATGGGCATATCTCCAGATGGTCTGAATTTCGAATGGACCGCTACACAGAGCTCCTTGGAATCAGGAAACCCTCAAGAGTCACAATGCAACATACAACCAAGGGTTCCCGATGGGCATAAATAGCAGTGCACAATGTGAGCATCAATAAACAATAAAAAATAATTAAAAATCATAAAATCATTTCATCAGTCACCCTACAGGAAGCTCTCATCAAAGTTTGGTCAGGCCTGACTTCATAGGTCTGCAGATATTCAGCGGACAAGAACACATGTTGACGGACGGACGGACAGATGGACGTACGTACATGGCAATGACAAGACCCCGCAGCCCTATGGGCTGAGGAGTAACAGTTGATTCTTTTTATGGGTGCATCATTGTAGGCAAAAAAGTCTGCAAATTATAACACACGTAACGTGGAATGGGCCATATTAAGATTTGGGACTAGAATCTTTTACTGGAATCTGAAACTGGCTTAAAATGTAAGTGAGATGGTAAGCGAGAGGGTGAGTGAGAGGATGAGTGAGTGAGAGGATGAGTGAGTGGGTAAGTGAGGGGGTGAGTGAGAGGATGGGTGGGTAAGAGGATCAGTGAGATGGTGAGGGAGAGGGTGATAGATTGAGTAAGTGAGGGGGTGAGAGAGGGTTGTTGAGGGAGAGGGTGGGTGAGTGAGAAGATGAGGGAGTGGGTAAGTGAGGGGTGAGTGAGAGGGTTGTTGAGGGAGAGGGTGGGTGAGTGAGAAGATCAGAGAGTGGGTATGTGAGGGGGTGAGTGAGAGGGTTGGGGAGGGAGAGGGTGGATGAGTGTGAAGATGAGAGTGGGTAAGTGAGGGGATGAGTGAGAGGATTGGTGAGCCTCAGAGGGAGAGGGTGGGTGAGTGGGTTAAAGTGAGGGAGAGGGTGGGTGAGTGAGAAGATGAGAGAGTGGGTAGTGAGAGGGTTGGCGAGTGAGAGGGTTGGTGAGGGAGAGGGTGAGTGAGAGAGAGGGTCGGTGAGTGGGTAAGTGAGGGGATGAGTGAGAGGATGGGTGAGGGAGAGGGTGGATGAGTGGGTAAGTGAGGGGGTGAGAGAGAGGGTTGGAGAGGGTGGGTGACTGAGAAGATGAGTGAGTGGGTAAGTGAGAGGTTGGTGAGAGACAGGGTGGGTGAGTGGATAATAAATGAGGGAGTGAGTGAGAGTGTTGGTGAGGGAAAGGGTGGGTGAGTGGGTAAGTGAGGGGGTGAGTGAGAGGGTTGGTGAGGGAGAGGGTCGGTGAGGAAGAGAGTGGGTGAGTGAGTAAGTGCATAAGTGAGGGTTGGTGAGGGAGTGAGGGAGTTAGTGAGAGGGCGAGAGAGAGGTGACTGAGTGGGAGAGGGAGTGGCTGAATGAGAGGATAAGTGAGAGGGTTCTGATGATCAATTTTCCACTAATGTTCCTTGCACACAGCCTCATGAGCCCCGACTCTCTATGCTGGTTTTATTTAGTCATAGTTGTGAGCCCCAATTCACCATCAAATTGCCGTACTATCCTAACAGAATAGCATAAAATGTACCTTTTTCTGCTGCTAACCATATTAAATTATGTGAATTACTTTGTGCACAACCACCCGGCAACTCCCCTCATGAGCCTCAACTAACTAATTCTACTCTAATATACATTGTATCAGTAGTATAAGTATTGATTTCTGTGAACAGCATTAGGCCTCCTCTTGTATGATATAAGTACTTATTCTTCAATATTCCAAGGCTGTACGGAACAATAGAATGTGATCATGTACATAACATTATGGTAATATTTACCCAGAGTCTACGTCATGAACTCTGTCTGACTAAATAGGATTACAAAATAGATTTATCAATTCTTTTCATTCTTTCCAACTATACATGTACAAGTAGTAGAAGCATGATAAATTGTGTATGAATAATACAAAACCGTTAACAGAGAGATCAATTCTGGATACTTCAACACTGTGTTATAATACTGGCCTATACATCTACCAATGTAGGACTCTAGATCTGCTAATTTGGGTACACCCTCTGCTCAGCACAGCCAATTTTTTCAGGGTAGGTTCTGAATGCAAATTATAGAAAATTTTAAAAACCACCAAATACAGGCAAATTTGGTATGTTTTGACTCCAATATGATGTTTAATTGATGAAAAATCTCCCTGAACATGTCTCAACATTGATTTTCAACACTAAAAAAATGGTGTTTTTGGGGGGGGGCATGACGTTAAATGTTTAACATGTAATTAAAAATTTGCATTGTCAACCATGAGATCATTACAATGAGTCTGGCGAACACAAGCTTCTAATTCTTCTCTACGATGTGCAATCCACCTATCCCAGGTCAGACAGTCGTGAACGTAAAAGGGAAGATAACTGAGAGGCATGAATATCTACATACATGTCGGTAATAAAAGTTCTAAAAAACAACGATGATAAAAATGTGGACAATACATGTACATGAAATTTTGCAGACTGGAATGGTAGAACATGTGCAGCTGTCAATTTGCCCAGAAGATGATTCCAAGCTTTAACAGATAATCGGTTAAGAAATTTTAACAATGGACATTTTAACTCCAAACACCTACAGTTCAGATGAATCTACATGATCTGAGTGATTACAAAGTGGATGGTACAAAAGATTAATGAAAAGCCACAACTCAGTGTGAAAACAAAGTGAGATACCGCCTATAAATCGTGTTGGAAATTTAACTAGTCTTGAGGGGAATTGGGGGTTGGATATATTCAATAAGTCTAGCATGATGCAAGCTCCCACAGTATGACATCATACAAGGCTTACTTTAGGAGATAGCGGGTGGGGACTCAGTACCCCAGGGTGGTGACATGCTCACGAATGGGAGTGGATGTGCTGAATAAGTCCAGTCTGATGAATCTATCAGAATATGGGTATATGGTTGGATGAGTCTTCCATTAGAAGATAGACATGCTCCAGACGGGAGTGGATGTGATCAAAGTCTAGCATGATTAAAGCTCTTGAAATAACATCAGGATATCCAGTAGAGCGAGGCTTAGTTAAAGTGCTAATGCAGCGAAATTTTTATTAAGTTATTTGATTCTCTATTCTTTCATGATTAATTTGCTATATCCATGAGGAAAATCAGACAAGGAGAAGTTCTTATTTCAAATGGAAAAGGGCGTGCAATTGTGCTCTTAAAAGTGCGACCGTTTTCATTGGCTTTGTTTACAAAATTATATATGCATGACGTCATAAGGATGACCGATCGTCAGCTTGAGTCTTGGCTCAGCATGGCGGGCAGTGTTGGAGAGAAGCAAACCCATCTTCGTGGCCAATTTTACTGGTTTGTTCAATAAAAATTTTGAATTTAATGTTCATCGGAAAATTGAGTATGACAAGGGAAACTGTTTATTATTAGACATACGTGTGAATGAATATAGACTGACCTTTATCAATTTGTATGGACCTAATGAAGCCGCGACCGAGCGAAGCCTACCGTGTACAACCAGGCTAAATTGAATTCATTGCCATAGAAAGGACTTCAAATTCCACTGAGCAGTTCGATTATTATTACACATTCTGATCAAATTAATTACCTAGAATCTGGAATCTATATAAATGTGATTTGTACGATATTTATAAAATTTATCTGTCAGTGTCCGCATTTTGTTTGCTTGCATGAATGCATAGGCTGTACGGTGTATCACTTATCATTACACGGAAGGATTTCCAACTCCAAAGAAATAACGAAGATCGATCTTCATTATCCCCAGATTCTCACATATATATGTTTTCTTCTTCCCATTACAATCAACTTTATATTAGATCTAGAAACATAATCTTATATGCTCTAAATTGGAATGAAAACTATCACGTCATCTGAAGCGGCCCTCTGAAGTGCTCTCGCCGAGGTCGGCGTGGAAAACAACAGCAGGGAAATCGAACAACAGCAGGGAAATCTTCGGTCTTCAATTTCACATTCCGATTTTGTTGTGAAAAAAGTGAAGGCTTTATGCAAGAATTTCTCCCATTCACTCTAGATCTATATTCTATTTGCGTTCCACAATATGATCTGTTATGAAAGCAAATGTATACTGTTGATAAGTTTAGACGGTAGGGGAAAAGAAAAAGCTATTCAAAATTGTTGAATAATATTTTTTTAGCAGAATTTATGTTTGTCTTATATATTTTTCTGTGCCATCGGTAAAACTATCTTGCACCCTTCTCGTTTATTATCACATTAGACAATTTTTTAATATTATGTAAATATTTCGGAATAATGTTGAACTAATTTCATGTTTATTTTTTATTTCAGATACTCCCGAGAGACTCGTTTTTCAATGTTGTCTTTGTCTTGTTTGTTGAGTTTTGTTGTTGTTTGAATCTTCTTTAATTGAAATGTTTGAAATGTTAGTTTTCTCGATATGTAAACTCCAATTTAATATTCTAGTATTTCTGAAATCATGTTAGTGCATGGCATGGAGAAAGCTCTGTGCCCACTAATCTTTTCACTTACCCGGTTGTCGACATGATCGTGTATTCAACATTCAGACGATACAAACTTTGGAGATTTTAAAAATAATTTCTAATGCCACGGGAATATTTTTGATGACAAATAATTGCATAGACCGAGTTTGGAATATATTGTGAGTTTCAACAGCTAATGTGTTATATTAATAACTGATAAATCCACGAAAACCCCGTTCCCTCGTATGTGAATCGGACAGTAACTGCATGCATTCGTCCAACGGTACTTGCCCACGAATTAAGGTAAATAAATCATTGTAAGTGGTCATGCAGGGACATGTGGCCGGCTGGATTCTTTCTTTCATTCCTGGCACGTTACCATACGAAGACAGTGATGGATATTGAGAGTATTAACTCAACAACAATGTGAATTAAGTCTATGGAGATTGGTCTTCGCCATATGCTACGCATATCGCTGGCTTGCTCGTCGACCGGCATGTCATACTTATGACGTCACACACACGAAAACATGGTGACCGTAAATGTTGCACTTTATCTGCTAACCCCCTTGTGTTTCGTAGCAAAATATAATATATTCCTGTTTAAAACTCTCTGTGAGAATTTTATTAACTTAAACCAGAATCCCAAACCGTAGAATTTTATGATAAAAATGAAATTGACAATTTCGCTGCATTAGCACTTTAAGCAATAGAGGGTGAGCATCGGTAGCTGGAGGAGGAGACATGATTCTCAGGGAAGTGGAAGAATTCATAGCATAATGCACATTTAAGCTCAGTGCGGTAACATACAGGATGAGCCTCAGTATCCCAAGGGTGGGGTGAGGTGGGGTGGGGATATACTCCCAAGGGGAGAGGATGAATTCAGTAGGTCTGGTATGATCGCTGTAAACATCAAACATTTATAAACAATGTTTCTGTTTGTAACTAAGTCAAACCTGCTTTAATTAATGCCATTAATCCCTTATTAATTGCACAATCAAACGTAGAAAACGGAAGTTTAAAAGAAAAAGTTAACTCCCCTAGGAGAGAGTTGTCCGCCCCCAGGAGAGCTCTCCACTCAAATCCAGCGTGGTCACTATATAGGCGACTGTAGCCTCATTTCTCATCCTCTTTCTCAGACCGAGACCAGTAATGAAACAAGGCCGCGGTACGAGGGGACGGAAGGGTGGGCACATTAAATTAAAGCAGGTTTGACTTAGTTACAAACAGAAACATTGTTTATAAATGTTTGATGTTTGCTACCTAAGTCTTAAACCTGCTTTAATTAATGCCACAGTACCAACATACGGAGGCGGGAACCTCGGTCTTGTAGTATATCAAAGTAGGCTAAGTGACCGCTGGAATAACACAGAAAACATGGGCATAGCATGAACAATCCATAATCAGCAAATGAAACCTTGATTATCAATATAAACAGGTTAAACATGTGAATAAGATACTGATGTACTTATCTTTGATTGTTCACAGCCATGTAGCTGTGTTTGTGGTGTGGAAATTATTAATTTCCCCCCGAGAGAGTACTGCAACGCAGTGTATAGGTACTTCTCGGGAAGCCGTTTATACCAAGAGAGGACCTCAACCCTGGGATATACAGTCTACTTGGTATGGCTTATTTATCTTGGCTGTTCCTAAGACCGGTCGAGGCAGGGTCTGTTCCGGGCCTAGTGATCGCCAAGTCACACCACTCTCAGTCCACAATCGTCTTCCATCCAACCATCATTTTAGGGAGTTGAGTGCAAAGACGGCGCTGAGATCATTGAGAAGGACGTCAGATTCAACCTGAAGGACACAATCAAAACCGCAGTTAAGGTAAAGATCACACTCACCATGGATACATACATCTTAGGGTGATGATACAGTGTCTGACATCTCTTTAGAAGATCCAA
>JAVTVY010001013.1:0-32950 GCA_036873755.1 Hanleya hanleyi
TCTGTGGGAGAGACTGCAAATGGTAAAATCACAACCGACTCATTGTGGGGTCTCTTCTGTGGGAGAGACTGCAAATGGTAAGATCACAACTGATTCATGTGGGTCTCTTCTGTGGGAGAGACTGCAAATGGTAAAATCACAACCGACTCATTGTGGGGTCTCTTCTGTGGGAGAGACTGCAAATGGTAAGATCACAACTGATTCATGTGGGTCTCTTCTGTGGGAGAGACTGCAAATGGTAAAATCACAACCGACTCATTGTGGGGTCTCTTCTGTGGGAGAGACTGCAAATGGTAAGATCACAACTGATTCATGTGGGTCTCTTCTGTGGGAGAGACTGCAAATGGTAAAATCACAACCGACTCATTGTGGGGTCTCTTCTGTGGGAGAGACTGCAAATGGTAAGATCACAACTGATTCATGTGGGTCTCTTCTGTGGGAGAGACTGCAAATGGTTAGATCACAACTGATTCATGTGGATCTCTTCTGTGGGAGAGACTGCAAATGGTTAGATCACAACTGATTCATGTGGGGTCTCTTCTGTGGGAGAGACTGCAAATGGTAAGATCACAACTGATTCATGTGGATCTCTTCTGTGGGAGAGACTGCAAATGGTTAGATCACAACTGATTCATGTGGGGTCTCTTCTGTGGGAGAGACTGCAAATGGTAAGATCACAACTGATTCATTGTGGGTTTCTTCTGTGGGAAAGACTGCAAATGGCAAGATCACAACTGATTCATGTGGGTTTCTTCTGTGGGGGAGACTGCAAATGGTAAGATCACAACTTATTCATGTGGATCTCTTCTGTAGGGGAGACTGCAAATGATAAGATCACAACTGATTCATGTGGGTCTCTTCTATGGGAGAGACTGCAAATGGTAAGATCAGAACTGATTCATGTGGATCTCTTCTATAGGGGAGACTGCAAATGGTAAGATCACAACTGATTCATGTGGGTCTCTTCTGTAGGAGAGACTGTAAATGGTAAGATCACAACTGATTCATGTGGATCTCTTCTGTGAGAGAGACTGCAAATGGTAAGATCACAACGGATTCATGTGGATCTCTTCTGTAGGGGAGACTGCAAATGGTAAGATCAGAACTGATTCATGTGGGGTCTCTTCTGTGGGAGTGACTGCAAATGGTAAGATCACAACTGAATCATTGTGGGTTTCTTCTGTGGGGGAGACTGCAAATGGTAAGATCAGAACTGATTCATGTGGATCTCTTCTGTAGGGGAGACTGCAAATGGTAAGATCACCACTGATTCATTGTGGGTTTCTTCTGTTGGGGAGACTGCAAATGGTAAGATCACAACTGATTCATTGTGGGTCTCTTCTGTGGGAGTGACTGCAAATGGTAAGATCGCAACTGATTCATGTGGGTCTCTTCTGTGGGAGAGACTGCAAATTGTAAGATCACAACCGACTCATTGTGGGGTCTCTTCTGTGGGAGAGACTGCAAATGGTAAGATCACAACTGAATCATTGTGGGGTCTCTTCTGTGGGAGTGACTGCAAATGGTAAGATCACAACTGAATCATTGTGGGTTTCTTCTGTGGGGGAGACTGCAAATGGTAAGATCACAAACGACTCATTGTGGGGTCTCTTCTGTGGGAGAGACTGCAAATGGTAAGATCACAACTGATTCATGTGGGTCTCTTCTGTGGGAGAGACTGCAAATGGTAAGATCACAACTGATTCATTGTGGGGTCTCTTCTGTGGGAGAGACTGCAAATGGTAAGATCACAACTGAATCATTGTGGGGTCTCTTCTGTGGGAGAGACTGCAAATGGTAAGATCACAACTGATTCATTGTGGGTCTCTTCTGTGGGAGAGACTGCAAATGGTAAGATCACAACTGAATCATTGTGGGGTCTCTCCTGTGAGAGAGACTGCAAATGGTAAGATCAGAACTGTGGGGGAGGTGTGGAAAGGAGATGCTGGTTTGAAAGTATTTATCTTGGTAGACCTTCATGCTGATCAAACAAGCAGTACATCCACTGTATATTTCTGTAGACCATCATGGTGTTAAACAAATGTTTACAATCAGATGTACATCTCTGTAGACCATCCTGGTGTTCAAATGAAGTCACAATCAGCTGTACATCGCTGTAGACCGTCCTTGTGTTCAAAGTCACAATCAGCTGTTTTTCTCTTAGACCATCGTGATGTTCAAACAAACAGTGAGTCACTACCAGCTGTATATCTTCATAGACTGTCATGGTGTTCAGATGAAAAGTCCATCAGCTGAGCCTGTAAACCTCTAGACCACAATCAGCTCTAGATCTGCATGGTGTTCAGATGAAATGTCCATCAGCTGAGCCTGTAAACCTCTAGACCACAATCAGCTCTAGATCTGCATGGTGTTCAGATGAAATGTCCATCAGCTGAGCCTGTAAACCTCTAGACCACAATCAGCTCTAGATCTGCATGGTGTTCAGATGAAATGTCCATCAGCTGAGCCTGTAAACCTCTAGACCACAATCAGCTCTAGATCTGCATGGTGTTCAGATGAAAAGTCCATCAGCTGAGCCTGTAAACCTCTAGACCACAATCAGCTCTAGATCTGCATGGTGTTCAGATGAAATGTCCATCAGCTGAGCCTGTAAACCTCTAGACCACAATCAGCTCTAGATCTGCATGGTGTTCAGATGAAATGTCCATCAGCTGAGCCTGTAAACCTCTAGACCACAATCAGCTCTAGATCTGCATGGTGTTCAGATGAAATGTCCATCAGCTGAGCCTGTAAACCTCTAGACCACAATCAGCTCTAGATCTGCATGGTGTTCAGATGAAATGTCCATCAGCTGAGCCTGTAAACCTCTAGACCACAATCAGCTCTAGATCTGCATGGTGTTCAGATGAAATGTCCATCAGCTGAGCTCTGTAAACCTCTAGACCACAATCAGCTCTAGATCTGCATGGTGTTCAGATGAAATGTCCATCAGCTGAGCCTGTAAACCTCTAGACCACAATCAGATCTAGATCTGCATGGTGTTCAGATGAAATGTCCATCAGCTGAGCCTGTAAACCTCTAGACCACAATCAGCTCTAGATCTGCATGGTGTTCAGATGAAATGTCCATCAGCTGAGCCTGTAAACCTCTAGACCACAATCAGATCTAGATCTGCATGGTGTTCAGATGAAATGTCCATCAGCTGAGCCTGTAAACCTCTAGACCACAATCAGATCTAGATCTGCATGGTGTTCAGATGAAATGTCCATCAGCTGAGCCTGTAAACCTCTAGACCACAATCAGATCTAGATCTGCATGGTGTTCAGATGAAATGTCCATCAGCTGAGCCTGTAAACCTCTAGACCACAATCAGCTCTAGATCTGCATGGTGTTCAGATGAAATGTCCATCAGCTGAGCCTGTAAACCTCTAGACCACAATCAGCTCTAGATCTGCATGGTGTTCAGATGAAATGTCCATCAGCTGAGCCTGTAAACACTCTAGACCACAATCAGATCTCTATCTGCATGGTGGTGTTCAGATGAAATGTCCATCAGCTGAGCCTGTAAACCTCTAGACCACAATCAGCTCTAGATCTGCATGGTGTTCAGATGAAATGTCCATCAGCTGAGCCTGTAAACCTCTAGACCACAATCAGCTCTAGATCTGCATGGTGTTCAGATGAAATGTCCATCAGCTGAGCCTGTAAACCTCTAGACCACAATCAGATCTAGATCTGCATGGTGTTCAGATGAAATGTCCATCAGCTGAGCCTGTAAACCTCTAGACCACAATCAGCTCTAGATCTGCATGGTGTTCAGATGAAATGTCCATCAGCTGAGCCTGTAAACCTCTAGACCACAATCAGCTCTAGATCTGCATGGTGTTCAGATGAAAAGTCCATCAGCTGAGCCTGTAAACCTCTAGACCACAATCAGCTCTAGATCTGCATGGTGTTCAGATGAAATGTCCATCAGCTGAGCCTGTAAACCTCTAGACCACAATCAGCTCTAGATCTGCATGGTGTTCAGATGAAATGTCCATCAGCTGAGCCTGTAAACCTCTAGACCACAATCAGCTCTAGATCTGCATGGTGTTCAGATGAAATGTCCATCAGCTGAGCCTGTAAACCTCTAGACCACAATCAGCTCTAGATCTGCATGGTGTTCAGATGAAATGTCCATCAGCTGAGCCTGTAAACCTCTAGACCACAATCAGATCTAGATCTGCATGGTGTTCAGATGAAATGTCCATCAGCTGAGCCTGTAAACCTCTAGACCACAATCAGCTCTAGATCTGCATGGTGTTCAGATGAAATGTCCATCAGCTGAGCCTGTAAACCTCTAGACCACAATCAGCTCTAGATCTGCATGGTGTTCAGATGGAAATGTCCATCAGCTGAGCCTGTAAACCTCTAGACCACAATCAGCTCTAGATCTGCATGGTGTTCAGATGAAATGTCCATCAGCTGAGCCTGTAAACCTCTAGACCACAATCAGATCTAGATCTGCATGGTGTTCAGATGAAATGTCCATCAGCTGAGCCTGTAAACCTCTAGACCACAATCAGCTCTAGATCTGCATGGTGTTCAGATGAAATGTCCATCAGCTGAGCCTGTAAACCTCTAGACCACAATCAGCTCTAGATCTGCATGGTGTTCAGATGAAATGTCCATCAGCTGAGCCTGTAAACCTCTAGACCACAATCAGATCTAGATCTGCATGGTGTTCAGATGAAATGTCCATCAGCTGAGCCTGTAAACCTCTAGACCACAATCAGATCTAGATCTGCATGGTGTTCAGATGAAATGTCCATCAGCTGAGCCTGTAAACCTCTAGACCACAATCAGATCTAGATCTGCATGGTGTTCAGATGAAATGTCCATCAGCTGAGCCTGTAAACCTCTAGACCACAATCAGTCTAGATCTGCATGGTGTTCAGATGAAATGTCCATCAGCTGAGCCTGTAAACCTCTAGACCACAATCAGATCTAGATCTGCATGGTGTTCAGGTGAAAAGTCCATCAGCTGAGCCTGTAAACCTCTAGACCACAATCAGCTCTAGATCTGCATGGTGTTCAGATGAAATGTCCATCAGCTGAGCCTGTAAACCTCTAGACCACAATCAGCTCTAGATCTGCATGGTGTTCAGATGAAATGTCCATCAGCTGAGCCTGTAAACCTCTAGACCACAATCAGCTCTAGATCTGCATGGTGTTCAGATGAAAAGTCCATCAGCTGAGCCTGTAAACCTCTAGACCACAATCAGCTCTAGATCTGCATGGTGTTCAGATGAAATGTCCATCAGCTGAGCCTGTAAACCTCTAGACCACAATCAGCTCTAGATCTGCATGGTGTTCAGATGAACAATCGTGTTCTTGAACAAAACTCCCAAGAATATATTTGTGATTTGGCATCTAGAACTCTGAACACCAAGTCTTTCTCAAGTCCATGAAAATTGTTAAACAGATACCTGTGATGCAGCTTTCTTTCCTAAATGCATTATTTACAGTGAATCCTATCCTAACATCTGAATATACTGACAACTGTCATCTTTCCTGTACGGTACCGTATTCGATATTCCACCATTTGTAACCATTGTGAACCAGAAACCTCTCGGAGTATTCACAACTTATCAGGGTTAGGGTCAACCATCACAGTTCGGTATATCAATATCGGATATTATCACAATCGAATGCATCTTTAATGAGAAATTGATATTTGGAATATGACCCTAATATCTATTCGCATCTCTTGACGAGTTTACATTTTCAGTTTTGCATAAATAAACACAAGTTGTGCTACTTTCCCAGTATATTTCCTTTGAAAACTTGCTACCAATAATTAGTCCGTAAACACGAAAAGATGTGTCAAATAATAAAACTTCATTTCAGAAAGTATGGTGTATCACGTTGAGCACACCGGTTCTTGACAGATCACAGAAGTTAAGCAACATTGAGCTCGGTAAATATTTGGGTGGGTGACCGGGTGTTCTGGCTGGCTGATCAGTGTCCAGGATAATAGGAACTGTGGACACTCCCGTGTTCTGGCACATGTAGGCACTGTCATGAAAAAATGTTGAAAACAACGTTAAATCGTACTCACTCACTCGTACTTTTAGAAATTTTGTTAATTTAAAAATCTCACTTCGGCAATAAAAAACAGGATTTTGTGAATAACTTCTGCAAAACAATTTTACTCTGGATGAAATTCTTAGTTTGCATAGTTTGGTCAGTATGTGCAAGGATTCCAAATCAAAATAGAATTTTTGCCAGAATTTATGCATAGTCACTTAGTAGCTTTAGAAGAGAAGAAATATATAGTAGGCATTTTTTATCGACCGCCAGATAAAAATGTTAATGTTTTCAATCAATATTTACAACGCGTCCTGAATGTACCAGACGTTGAAAATAACAACTGTGTGTTTATGGGCGATTTTAACGTTGATCTGTTTAAAACAGATCGTCATTCGCCTTCAAAAGATTTTCTAGAAATCCTAAAGTCTCACTATTTTTTCCCCAAATCACCAAACCGACGCGAGTCCGAACTCACTCATCAACACTTATTGATAATATCTTCACCAATTTTCACGAAAATAACCTATTATCAGGTATATTTTTAACCGACATCACTGATCATTTCCCAGTTTTTCATATTTTAAAAACAGAATATATATCGAAATTCACTGACCAAAACATAACCTATCGAAAAATCACATCGGATCGAAAAGAACTTTTTACTAGACGGATTAGCGAAGTTAATTGGAACGTCAGCGTTCACGATAGTAACGACCCTAATATTCTGCTAGATAGATTTCTGTCCGAGTTCAACCCGATTTTTGAGGACTCTTTTCCGATAGTATCACACAAAGTTTACAAAAACAGGATCACAAAACCATGGATCACAAACGGTATATTAAAATCGATTCATGAGAAAAACAAGTTATATCGACTGTACCTTGTAAACCAAAATGACATAACTCATGGCCAATACAGAACTTATAGAAACAAACTTAACCATAGTATCAGATTATCTAAAAAACGATATTTTGAACAAAAATTTAATGAAAGCAATCAAGATATCAAGGGGACATGGAAGGTGCTAAACCAGCTCATGAATAGAAATAAACATGTTAAAACAACAGACTCATTCACTGTAAATGGAAAACTTATATCGGATAAATATAAAATAGCAGACAGCTTTAACGACTACTTTAGTACAATTGCTTCCAAACTCGATTCTCAAATACCCAATGCGACCACAAATTTCAAAGATTACCTACATGCAGATATGTCTATCTCAAATAATCTTGAGTTCACACCGGTTAGTCCCAATGAGGTTCAGGAAACAATAATGATTTTGAAATCAGCGGCCCCTGGCCTAGACGAAATCAGAATGTCATTAATTAAACTGATATCTAATTACATTTCTGTTCCGCTTTCTCGAATAATCAATTCTTCTTTTGACACTGGCGAAGTTCCAAAATTATTCAAGAATGCCAAGGTTACTCCAATATTTAAATCAGATGATCCTTCTATTATCTCTAACTACAGACCAATATCTATTCTGCCATGCTTTAGTAAAATACTCGAGAAACTAGCTGTCAAGAAAATAACCAGTTTCATGGAAACTAATGAAATTCTCACGAAAGATCAATTTGGCTTTCGGGAAAATCACTCAACATCACTAGCCGTGTCTTCCCTATATGATACACTCACCTCCGCTAAGGAATCTAAATATTACAGTATTGTTACTTTCTTAGATTTATCTAAAGCATTTGACATCGTCAATCATAACATTTTACTCGCTAAACTCGACTACTATGGTTTCCGAGGCAAATCAAACAGTTGGTTCAATAGCTACTTATCTAAAAGGTCACAAACGGTTGTGTACAATGGCGCATTTTCAAAATCAATGACAGTAGATTATGGTGTTCCGCAAGGTTCGATTCTTGGACCAATTTTATTTCTCCTATATATAAATGACATAAGCAAAGTAACTGATATGATAAAAATTATTCTGTTTGCTGACGACACCAGCATAGTCTCCTCTTCCAAAGATATCACTGAGGCTACCGATGTCATGAACCGCGAACTACATAAGCTACATAACTGGTTTTCTTGTAATCGTTTATCTTTAAATGTAAATAAAACTAAATATATGCTAGTTAGACCCGACGCCCACAGATCACTAAATAATATACCTGCGTTATCTATATCAGGTACAGCAATCGAACTTGTACATCAATTTAAATTTCTAGGAATTTTTGTCAATGACCAACTTAATTGGACAACCCACATAAATTATATATGCAATAAAGTGTCCAGGAATCTAGGGATTATAAACCATATTAAAAAGTCACTAAATAGGAAAACGTTATACATATTATATTACTCGATGATATTTCCTTATTTTAACTACTGTAATGTGATATGGGGAAACACCTACGTAACCCATCTGTATCCATTAACTCTGCTACAGAAACGTGCACTCCGGATAATTACTTTTTCGCGAAAACATGAGCATACACTGCCACTCTTTACAAAACTAAAAATATTGCAGTTACCAAAACTAAATCAATATATATCCCTCCTATTAGTTCACAAATTCATTCATCACTTTGCTCATCTACCAGTATTTTTAAAATTATATTTTACAAGACAATCGGACATACATCAATATGGGACCAGGGGACAAGCTCTTAACCTATATAGGCCTATATATCGATCTAACCTGTCGTTTTATACCCTAAAAATTACTGGACCTCGCGAGTGGAACAAACTCCCCTCATCAATCAAAAGTATAAATTCCACTTCACTATTTAAATCAAAACTCAAGTCCTATCTAATAGACAACTGACCCGTTGTCACAGCCAGTGCAATTTTAATATAAAAGCTACACTACAGATAACGTATTTATTCTTTCACCATCTGAAACAGTTTATATATATATTTATTTTGGGATAGATCAAGCCCCTTGGGGTTTTATTCCCGCCAAGAGTTGTATTTAGGCGTGAAAGTCCGCTTTTCTTTGTATAACTTATGCTTGACCGCCATTGATGTATTAATACTAGAATGTATATTGGTGAATAAATTATTATTATTATTATAGCTAAAAGCGAAATCTCGGGAAATATTTTGCGTATTATAGAATTCTAACTATCTCAGGATTTGAAGCGGCCTTATACAGATATTTTTTCCATCAGAAAGATTCAGTTCACCAAAGGAATTATTGAATATTCATTAAAAAACGACGCTTGTATGGGTTGATCCTAACCTTCTTATCACTGAAGTCAACTAGTGGACCTAGATTTACATGTAAAATTAAGGCACCTGCACAGCAGCTTGTGTTCTAAAACTTTTCTAGTTAGCTTTTCCTAATATTGACCTCTTCGCGAGCAAATGATATCCTGTGACATTGTATGAGCATTTTGACCATGTTTTTGCTGCAGGTCTGATTTCATTTCTCTAATGATATTTGGGGTCCTAATATGTTGGGACCAGTTTGTAAAAAGACACCACTCCTGTCCAGCTCAGTGGGCCCTGTCACATGTATTATAACTATTATAACATGAAACCTATAGCATGAATATTAATATCCTGGTCATGTGTCGGTGAGCAGCTATGGTGGCAAGCTAGGGTACCTCCACTAGATATTATCATATAGTCTCGCCTTGAGCATGACTATCTGTCCCCATATTTTCATAAGGCTATACATAGTAATATTATATAGGGAGCAAGCTCGTTAAATAATTGGTATGTAATGCTTATGTTGCATTGGTTCACACACGTTTATATCACTGTATAAAGTATGTTAACTCCGTATCTGATCAACCATTCATAGGGATATCCATTCACACAGCAACTATCTGCATTCACAATCTATCCATTCACACGACGGCCATCCACACAACATTCGCGGCAGCCATTCACATGGTTAGCCATTCACGGGCGTAAGCCATTCGGGCAGTCGTTCACCTGGTTAGCCATTCGGGTGGCCACTCGTGTGGCTAGTCATTCATGGGCTACATCTCTGTATAGAGATACAGTTTCAGCCCATGAGGTCAATTTTCCACACCCTGGCTGCTCCCAACTCTTCTAGTAAGTCTATGTGCAGAGGTCCGGTAGATCCGACTACTATATGTACTTAAACAGTCTGACAGTGACAATAATCATAAACAAATAACATCACATCAGGCAGAATGACGGGGCA
Source organism: Hanleya hanleyi (assembly GCA_036873755.1). Classification (NCBI taxonomy): domain Eukaryota; kingdom Metazoa; phylum Mollusca; class Polyplacophora; order Lepidopleurida; family Hanleyidae; genus Hanleya; species Hanleya hanleyi. The sequence goes on from JAVTVY010001013.1 coordinate 10,172, forward strand.
TTTATAACTATCTGTCCCCAAAGACATTTTCATAAGGCTATCGAGTGCATAGTATTATTATACAGGGAGCAAGCTCGTTAAATTTTGATATGTAATAATACTTGTTGGTTTACACACCTTTATATTCATAGGGATACCCATTCACACAGCAACTATCTGCATTTTCAGTCTATCCATTCACACAACATTCACGGCAGCCATTCACATGGTTAGCCATTTGGGCGGCCATTCACGTGGTTAGCCATCCACGGGCATAAGCCATTTGGCGCAAGCCATTCGGGTGGCCATTCATGGGTGTAAGCCATTCAGGTGGCCATTTGTGTGGTTAGCCATTCACGGGCATATGCCATTCGGTGAGCAATTCACAACATGGCACAGCCACCACTCAATAACGGCATGACACCAATGGTAGCCTAGTCTGACCCATTTGTTGGCCAAATAAATCTATTTCATTACTCCATACCTGTGTTTTGTTTAGTTTATAAATAGATATTATATCTGCTGATAATTTTACACGGTGGTTTCGTTTTGCGGTTTTGTAACCTAGCTAATTATTCCTTTCTACAGTGAGCCAAAAACGTAAACCACTGTATACGATATACACTTCAAATGTGAAAGTGAGCTCCGATGCCCCAGAGTTGATGTCTAAGCTCCCCGAGTCCGTTCCCATAATATCTGGTGATCATCACGGTGTTGGTCGAGCTGAGCTGTGTGGTCAGGTGGAGATCACCGTTGTCGTGTTCCTGATCATCATAACCGTCCTCCTCACATGTTGTCTCTCCTGTGTAACCTCGTCAGTTTGGGGCAGATACAAACGAGAGGGCTACCACTTTATGCATTGAGTGTGTCTTTAAGAGTTTGCCATCGTTGCATCGAGTTTGCAATGGATTTATTTTGTCTTTGTTGCATCAAGTTTTCATTTTTGCCTTCGTTTGTCATGGAGTTCTGAATTTTTTATTTTTTTTTGAATTTTTGAATTTTTCTTTACTGTATTTAGTTTGTGTTATTGTCTTTTGAGCTTTTCTTTGTTGCATTGAGTTTGTCATGGCGTTCAGTTTGAATTTAGTGCTAGATTTAATTTATGTGGAATTCCCAGAATTTTGCTGATCTTCACTAATCCTGTTCAGCTAGTTTAAAAGGAAATTCCTGGATATCCTCCTTCAAATTCGCATCATTCTTCATTTGTACGTAGACCACGTTATTCATTTTAAATTTACCGAGCAACAGGCTCATTATTATTTACTGCAGAGTTGTTCTTACCTTGTAATTTGAAGACAAATATGAAATATGATTAACTTCTCCTTGGGCTATTCTGAACTGTGCAGCTGTGAACATTGAGCAGCAGTCCGGTATTGCTACTTTTTAATGACCTAGCCAGTGCCATCTTCCCTTATTTTAAGTAGCTTTATCAGATAGCATGAACTGTAGATGTCGAGGCTAACTTAATCAGGACAAAAGTTTCAAATTTTTAGTCCCTTCTGTATAATGTAATTGAACATTATTTATTAAAGAATATTTCCCCATGTTCTCAATGTAGCAGTAGCTTCTAGTACCCACAAGTGTCAGTAATTGCTACTGGAGCCGACATTTTTTTTTTTTCTTCAGTGTTTTTCACTGCTACCTCCAAAAACTTGTTCATAAGGAACATCTGAGCCATATTCCATCGACCACTTCTCCAACCTATTTTATTTAATTCATCGATCACTACTGAACTATATTCCATTGGCAAGATCTTGAGCATATTCCATCCTTGGCTCCATAGTCCAATGAAGTCTCCCTGTAATAGTTATAGCCCAGATGTCTTGTGGATAACTCGTCATTATTGGAATACCAGCTGAATATATTATTTTCAACAACACTGTTAACTGCTTCAGAAGCTTTAAGAGCGCCTGTTTCTATGGATGAGGTTCATTGTCCATATTTTATTCGGAAATCTGTTTGTCAGTAGTCCAGCAAACCAATTCTCATTTATAAAGCGAGGCAGAAATCTCTTGTTCCCAGTTCGATTATTTAGTTTATTTTGTGTTAAAAGTTATGATAGATTTGTATTGACCTCCCATCTTTTTTCTCTAGAAAAATATGGTTACAATTTACTGTATTAAAACATGTATTTTAAAATATGAATTATGCTGAAAACTAATTCTCCAAATTTGTACAATTTCATGCAATCCTACTGGAGTTTATTCCTAGATCTATAAAAATGAAAAAGATTTTCTCAAACTATTGTATCGGCCCCAAGAAGATATTCTTAGTATTTGGGGTATTTTTCTAGTTTTGGTAGCCGAATCTGGGGCCGAAAGAGATGAGGAGGTGCAGTGTCTTGGTGTGATTATCATAAGCCTCGCCTCTACATTTCCTTTGGCATGATCTCCTACAGTTCCTGCTTCACCTGTCCAGTTTTCGGAATTTTAGGTGGAGATGATCGAAAGGAATCTGAAAGAAGTCAAAGTTTTGCAGTGTCTTGTTTTGATTCAAGCCTCAAAACTTTTGTTTTCTTTGGTCTGAATGAAGTCCAGTCCTGTTAGAACAATGTTCACAAACTTGCATGTGGCGGTCACCTTGGTCCATTTTTATACGCCCGCCAAAAGGCGGACGTATTATGTGATGGCGGTTTCTGTCCCTCTGTCCGTTCCTCGTGTCCGGTCTATATCTGGGACAGTTTTCTATCTACAGTTCCAATTTTTGGTGAGTGGATACCCTACGGGGAGACTGTGTCGCATACCAAAATGAAGGTCGAGGTCAGAGATCAAAGGTCACTGACCTAAAAAACCGGAAATCACTGAAGTGTTCATGTCCAGTCTATATCTGTGAACGTTTTCTATCCACAGTTGCAATTTTTTGTGAGTGGATACACTAGGTGGAGACGAAGTGTCGCATACCAAAATTGAGGTCGAGGTTAGAGGTCACTGTTGCCTGAAATCAGGAAATCATTGACAGTTTTCTATCTACAGTTCTAATTTTTGGTGAGTGAATGCCCTTGGGGGAAACGATGTGTTGCATACCAAATGTAGGTCAAGGTCAGGTCAAAGGTCAGTGTGACCGAAAAATCGGGAAATTAAAAATTACTAATTTTTTGTGAGTGGATTCAATAGGGGGAAATGAAGTGTCGCATACCAAAAATTAGGTCCAGGTCAAAGGTCACTGTGACCCCAAAATCGGGAAATTATTAAAAATAACATTTTTGTTTCAGTAGATACATTAGGGGGACACGATGTGTCGCATACCAAAATGTAGGTCAAAGGTCAAGGTCACTGACCCAAAAATCGTGCAATTGTTAAAAATCATGATTTTTTGTGTCCGGGGAGACGGTTTGTCATGTACCAAATTGGAGTGACTGAAAAATCAGAATCATTGAAAATTACTAATTTTTTGTGAGTGGATTCAATAGGGGGAAATGAAGTGTTGCATACCAAAAGTTAGGTCAAAGGCCACTATGACCCCAAAATCAAGAAATTTGTGTGTGTCGGTAGATACATTAGGGGGACATGTCATGTACCAAAATATAGGTCAAGACCGAATGTCAAGGTCACACTGTGATGACCTCATGAAATTCATAAAAATCATGATTTTTTTGTGTCCATTGATTCATTGCGGGAAGACGATGTCGTGTACCAAAATTTAGGTCAAGGTCAAAGGTCAAGGCCCCTTGCCCCAAAATCAGGAAATCATTAAAAATAATTTTTTTCTGCCAGTAGATACATTAGGACGTGTTACATACCAAGATGTGGGTCAAAGGTCAAGGTCACTGTGACCCCAAAATCAAGAAATCATTAAAAGTCGCATTTTCATATGCCTGTCGAAGACCAGGTCGTGTAATGCGGTGTTGCGTTCTGTCCATTCATCCATTAACATTTGTTGTCCATGCGATATCTCTAGTTTCAAGGTATGGATTGGTACCAAACTTTGAGTAGACCTTACTCGCATGGCAAAGAGCCGCCATACATTTTGAGATCAATTTGTCAGAGGTCAAGGTGACAGTCCCCCAAAACTGAATCACTTTCAGCTGACAATATGTCTAAGGTTGGAATATTCAGAGTTCTCTCTCCTACATGTATATGGCATTTGTCCTGTGGAGTCGTCTCCCATGTTTGAAACAGCTACATTTAAATAAAAACCGTACATTCACTAATTTAACGGGAAGAGGGTCCTTTATGAACTTCATACCTGTTTATTAACTCCAGAACAAAGGTTTACTTCATCACTTTCTTCCTTCATAAAAAATTCTCTCGCCTGAAAGGAATCCATTTCCAGGAAAACGACTATTTTCTTGTGTTTGACTATTGTCGATTTCAGTGTGGGATATGCGATCTTTCGGCTCTTGTTTCAAGGTGAACTAGTTACCAGGAGTTGAGCCCATTTTAGTTATCATTCAATATAAGATGTGATATATGTTACATTCTCAGAAGCACAAAATCGTAGACCTTGCTCTGGATTGCTAGCTACCAATTGGAATCAAGGCTATTAAACAACGTTGAAATTTGGACCAATGTAATTCCAGATATACAGGCGTATATTGGGCTCTGGTTTCTTGTCCTCCAGGCTCCATCAGATAAGTGGGAGGTAACTGTTGTGCACATTTTTGTGATGGACGATCGATTTGTCATGTAATTTTGTAAAATCTCCATAGAGCTGTAATAGTGCTGGACGCGAATTCTCTCTCAAGACAAGATCAAGTTGCCCCTTAGATATGGTGTTCACAAGGAACCGTCGCCGATATTCACATTTTGACCAGTGACCTTTGCAAATAGGTCAAGGTCAGTACAGAGAACTCAACTCCAAGGCATACAAAAGCAGCATTGACATCCAATCTCCAGCTCGATTTATTTATTTTGAGCTTTGAAAATAGGTCAAGGTCATTCCGGAGTGAACTTGACCCACATGCTCCCATGAGACCGCATTGTGCAAAATACCAAGGCTCTTAAATCTATTTGCCCCTTAGATATTGTTTCCAAGGGACTCCCTGCTATTCACATTTTGACCTGTGACATTTGGAAATAGGTCAAGGTCAGTCCTGAGTGAACTTGACGTGGAGGCCCCCTCTGTTATTGAAATAATGCATGCACAATTTTTGAGAAGACAGACTAACAGCATTTCCAAAGTCCCCTCCCACTTACGGGGCAGGGGAGAAGGACCCCACCCATGGAGTCCCAGGTTTGAAAAGAAATATGACCCGAACATCATGATATGAAATCCTATTCACTCACTCCGTTCCGATGACTTTCACTAAACATGATGCAGCAAACACTGTATGATTTTGTCAATTTTATTACACATAACTTGACATCCACAGTACGGTATTGGCTAAATAATACCGGACGACAAATGGGTTTGTGAGCATAAGTATTCTTGCATTCAGTCCACACATGGATTTCACACTGACTGGATAGGAAACCGCGGTCTTCTTCTTTGAGGCCCATTTCCCATGCTTGCACCAGGTTGTAATCCTAATACAGCGCTCATCAGTCCACAAGTTAACCGCCGTTGCCAGATAAAACGTGTGCTGACTATATCCACCAGAGCTACTGACATGACGATTTCCCACAATTCTGCCTGTCGGGCTAAAATTTTCAAAATAAGCAAAATTCACAAGACGATGGACGGGTCGTTGCAGATTCTCCTAAAACAAACGATGCAGTGCTAAAGAAACATATTTTTAAGAAATGCTAAGAATCCTGATCGGATTTCAACTTTTTGGGTAGTTAATCTTGAACAATGCAAATGCATGAAAGTTAACCCGAAACAAGGAAAATCGCAAGATTCATTTTATATTTGATCTTGAAGTCGGAAAGGTACGAACAAAACCTAGCAAACTCTGGTTTCAGCAGTAAACCATGACCAGGCAAAATTTTTAGAAAAACTGATTACCTATTGGAGAGTGAAATGGAACAAAACGTACACAAAAATGTCCTTTTTGTGTTACTTGTAAGGAATTGTAATGAAGACTATATCACAACAATTTTTCCAGGTCAAAAACTCTTTCCTGGGATCTCAATATAGTGCTCTTTTGATGTCGCCACTGGCTCCTAGCACAAAGCGAGCCTGATGAGCAGTGGGTATGGCAGACTCGGGATTAGCTTTTAAATGATACCTGCTGTTCTCTATCCAGTCAGTGTAAATCCATAGTCCACCCGGACAGCACTGCATAAAAATCAAAACAGACAAGACCATGCATGATTTTACATGGGTCTTTATACAGCAGAGCGAAGGACTTTTACACACCCTCCAGAATTTGTCTTTATACAGCTAAAAGTATGCCTAAAAACTTTGGTAATGTATATATTTGTTGAAAGCGCATTTCTTAAGGATTCAAAATATAAAATTTGTTTACTGTAAATCTGTAGGTTGTGAAGATATTCAAATTAAAAAAGAATTATTAAAAAATGAGCCTTATGTTTTAAATCACAAAAGTATTCAACTTATCGTAACTTACATCATTTCCTGCAGAAGATAACACCAACAGGAAATCCGTGTCTGTTTTGTCAATTTTGGTCTACACATAGTTCTTATTCTATTGACATTCAACTTTAAAGTTCAAAACTGACTTGCTCGATTTTGTTAAGGATTATTCCATTAAATGTCGACCGAATGAGAACTAGACCAAAATTGATAAAACAGAGACATGGATTTCCACAGGAAATAATGAAGTTACGATCAGTTGAATATTTTTTTGAAAATAGCATAAAAAAAATTAAATTAAATTTCAAATTATTTTTTTTCAAATCTGAATATCTTCATAACCTACACAGGTTTACAGTGAATAAATTTATATATTCGGAATCCTTAAGAAATTTGCTTTCAAGAAATATACATTACCATAGCTGTGAGGCATACTTTTAGCTGTATAAAGACAATTTCTAGAGGGTGTGTAAAAGTGTGCTCGGTACCCTTCACATCATTTAACCATGTTAAACATTCATATAATCACTTATATTTCATGGAAATTAGACCAGAGGCTTTTAAGAGCAGCCTTGTAGTATTATATTTATTAAAGTCTGTCCAAGTTTATTAGTCCTCTACTTTGGAGCGGGTGAATAATTGGCTCTCCAAGAGTGTATCACAACCTGAAATCTACAAAATGAATACATCATGACATCACCCTATGCAATTGCGGCCCGGTACATTTGATGGGACAACCATATGGAGTCCAGTAAAGTACACTTCACTACTTTTGATATCCAGCTACCAGATTGATACAAAGAATACAATTTTGATTAATGTGACTGTTTTCAATAACACTCAAATTTTAATTATGTCTAGTTGGGGGAAGAAATGTAAAAAAACAAATAGGCTTTATGCCAGACTGACAACTGAAGGGTCAGAGCAGAACCGCTAGCATTGGTAAGCTGGAGACAAATGGCCAATGACCCAGAAGAAATAGGTTAATATTACCGATTTTTAACAGACTATATACATTTGTGAAGTACGTTTGGTGCTTCGAGGCAGTCATTCTTGTGATATGGTGCTAACAAGCAATTCCGGATAAATTGACAGTCTAACCTGGTGACCTGAGAAAATGTTCCATCGCGCTGATTTCAATAGGCTTCTAGTTTGTGAAGGTATCCATGTGTGATGTGAGTTTAGTATCCCAAGGCATGGTCATTATCCAGATATAGTGGTAACGAGAAATCGGAGATCGACATACATGATGATGACTGTACTCCAAGGCTGAATTTGGCTGAGGGTTATAGATCTGATGGTGCACATCTGCAAGTTACCAAGCATCTGCCAAGTTGGTTTCAAATTTGTCAGTTGTAACCGAGATATGGACCGGATAAGCAATTGTTGCCAAGCTGGATAAAGGGCCATACATCTGTGGGGAAATCATCAAAATGTTTGGACAGTGCATATGAGCAAGGTACTAGGCACCTTACAGTTAAGTTTTGGATAGGTCCATCAAATAGTAACCAAAATATGGACGACAAGAAACTGTTGTCAGACAGGATAAAGGGTCATAACTCTCTGGAAAATCATTGAAACATGTACATGTAAAATAGGACAGTGCAAGGTACTAAGCATCTTCCATGTAAGTTTCAGAGTTGTAAATGAAATAGTAACCGATATATGGACTGGACAAGAAAATTTTGCTGGAGAGACGACCGTATGACCTGCTGATTACAATATCCTGCAGCTTGAAGGGCTGAGGGGTTAAAATTGATGCAGAGCTTACTATTCATTTTTGACAAGCTCCAAAGTAGAAAACTAATCAAAATGAAAAAACTTCAGCATGAAAGATCAGAGATTCACCTGTTGAAGCAAGAAAATATATATTAAGATCTATAAAATAAGCACAAATGAAATGTCTATATACAATACGTAAAAAATATAAAGTTTCCGGCATGTCAAAAGAAAATATATATATCAGGTTTAGAAAAGAAACGTAATATATTAGGGAAATTGTTACCCGCATAAATGTAGTATGCACAACAAGACAGCTTTACATCCACAGGTGAAACATGACCGACTTTCCCACATTCCAATGGGAGATTGTCCATTGCACATATATACAACATGTCTGTCATTCTTCGGAGTTAAACTACTCATGTATTGCACAAGTGTGCTAGAGACTAGGGTTTCCCTATTAACTAGCTTGCCTTATAAACAAAACAATGTAAAGAGAAAATATACAAGAAACTTTTCGAGATGTGAACTATGCATTGATTAGGATCATCTTTGATGAAGCATTCTAATACAAGTGCATAGGTAAAGAAAACTTTCTATAAGATGTAAAAAAAAAAACATTTTTGTATTATTTATGATTAATGATTAGTCCCAACATAACCACATGAAGGTCTGCTGTGACAGTGATGTCTCACTATGGGTATTGCCTTTTAAGCAGGGGGGGGGGGGGGCAAGGGGTATTCTCGTACTCCGTTTTGGGGTAATTTTCATTATCCGTTCTCAGTTCTGAGGAAAACTAATTTTGCGTACACACGTTCTGGACGTATTCCACGTTCGCCGTATTTTCCTATTTTTAATTCTCTGTTCTCTGTTCCACCAAGTTATAATTTTGCGTTCCTCGTTTTGTGAGATTCGTTATTTACGTTCTCATTCACACCGTCACTCTCGTAACAATTGCTTGCCTGCAAGAGGGGATGCAACTCTAGCGGATTCAGCTCTTCTGTGTGCGTCGAGGGTCTGTGAGCAGAAGTGGAAGGAGCATCACTGTAACCAGGCAATATGACCTTTAGGTCATTCTCCAGCTCGCCAGATATCTATTGGAGCAATCTTCATCAGCTTGCAAGCAGACTGGCTTGGACAGTAATTGGTGCCATTTTTGGAAGCTCACTAAGGGCCCCTTACTAGCATTTATAAAGCATGGGAACTACATCTACTTTCTTCTTTCGTTGTTTGGCTCGTTTATGACACGTGCTAAAGAAATCCACATAAATCCTCTTCTTCGATTCCGTGGTCTAATTTTGAAATTCCAATGGCGACATAGGCCTATAAATTTTTTTTATAAATCCACATCCAAAAACCGTCCTTAAATATCACTCAAGTTACTTATATGGGTTATTTTGTTTACAGTTTTGGAATATATAATGAAATATGTTGTCAACTGTGGAAAATTTTCAACGCTTTCTGATGTTTACTGCGCTGCATGTACTGACATGAACAATACTATTAAACAGCGTGGTAGCTAATAAAGACACACTTGAATTCTTCACGAATTGTTTTTTCTTTGTTCTTCGTATTTGGATTATTTTTTTATTTTTTCTCCGTACTAGAGATTTTTTTTTTACGTTCACACGATCGCTTACCCCCCCCCCCCTCTTTTAAAAGCTCTGATGTTTGGACAAATTACATGCCACCTATATGTATCAATAACAATCCATCTTATCACGAGCTACACATAATCAGTACATGTATCTATCAACCAGGACTATACAAATATTTGCATTCTTAACTTTATAATGTGCAACAAAAAACTATTATATAAAATGTTGATAATACCACTTGGGCTCACATTATCACACCTTTTAGGCCACATCTTATATTATTGTACCAATTTGAGCCATATCTTAGATTATCATATCAGTCTTGGGATCACATCCTGATTATCATACCATTTAGGGCCACATCTTATTTTATCATATCAGTGTGGGTCAAATCTTGATTGTACCAGAATGAGCCATATCTTTATCATATCATTCTTGGGCCACATCCTGATTATCATACCATTTGGGGCCACATCTTAGATTATCATACCAGTTTGGGTCAAATCTTGATTGTACCAATTTGAGCCATATATTAGCTTATCATATCAGTCTTGTGCCACATCATACATGTAGATTATCATATATCAGTTCTGGATCATATCCAGGATTATTACACTAGTTTGGACCACATTTTAGATCATGATTATCACACCAGTTCAGGCAGCCTCTTAGGTTAGGCCATTGTCACTTGATTGGTTGTTTAGCATGATTTTTTTAAATACACATGCTAGATGCTATAATTATTTATTATTAATTATTAAGTTGCAAACCAATTGTATATGAATATAAAGAAAATGAGTACGTTTTACTCATGAAAATGTAAATCCAGAGGGCTGGTCATGCTAACCGACTAATCAAGTGACAATGGCCTTATTATAAGGCCATTTTTTTCATATTGGGAGACACCCTAAAAATATTTCCCAACGAGATTTGTTGTCAATGGGCAATACTGAATATGGCAAAAACCCCAAGCTCTCAACTACAATTCATCAAATAAAGAGAAACTGCCCATAAAATATTAAAAACTTTTAATATCTAAACATTATTACCTGTTCATTTTTATTACTATATCTTTTAATGACCAACTTTAAGTAACATTAACCTGCATTTAATCACAAATATATTTTTATTGTTAGAATCTGAGGTAAATTGTATAGCAGAACCTACACCATCCAGCAGTTCCAGCTTTCCATCGTGGCTGTGATTGACAAACCTTTGGTGGATTTGGGGGCATATGGTAAACCCCTCTGATAATTCAATCACAGGAAGTGAAATGTCCCACAATTAAATGATGAAATTATTAGAACAGGAAATGGTAAAAATGTTCCAAAATCATGCAGATAACCCATTGTTATTTTTTTTTTTTTTTTGCTATTTTAACAATTTTAGGGGGTGATCAAATCTGTCAAATATTGATACATACTTTCAGAATTTTTCAAATGAATATATTTGTGAGAAATTGTTTCACCATTAAGTTGAGTAAATTTGTGCAAGTCGCACATCATTGAGGATTATCAGTTCTACAGAGTATAGCTTACATATATGCAGTTTGCTATCCTGGGAGATTTTTGTTGAAATCTGAGATTTTGTTGCATTGAAATGCACCAATCAGCAGTAAATATTATTGTAATTAATAGGAGTTAATATCGTTGAACACAATGACATTCACTGATTCATCTAATTCTCAAATTGGAATCATTGCCAGAACATACAGTACCAGTTAATATGTTGTAAATATCCCTGAACAATTAAACTTTCATTTCTGAATTTAACAGCAGCAATAATAACATCCTATAACAATCAAGTCACAATATAATGTTAGATAACATAATATGTACATTATCAATTATAAATTCAGAAGAACAAGCACTGGATCTGAGAAAATCTAAAAACTATAAAAATCTTACCTAATCTGTAAATCAAACTTGAATATCCCGGTATAAAAAGTTCAAAAAGGAACCGTATAGGGTGAAAGCTTTAGAAAATGCACAGTACAAGACCTGATTAGTTTTTGACCTTTTCTAAAAAGAAAATTATGCTCAGAAAATCCGGGAATTCTCTGATCATATGAGAAGGAAAAATGAACAAAATGCATTGAGTCTTTGAGAAATCCACATAGCAGAAGTAGAAAACAACATTAACTTAAGTTTACAGTAACAGAAAAAACAATTCCTCAAGATAAAACATCCAGTGTAAGATAAGATGAAACAAATCAGTAGGCTCTTTTTGTTTGAGTGCCAACTGGACATGCACACTTAACTATCTTCAATGGATAGCACTATGTACTGGTACCATGTTTTTCTAGAGAAAACAGCCCCCAGAAAACGGTGGTGTCTCTAGAAGTGAAAACATCTCAAGTTGTGTAATTTAGTTTTTCCCATGACTAAGATCCTGCTACAGCAAGGCCTCCAACAGGAGCCTCAGTAAAAATCACCATCTATTTGTAGATGATGCCAGAAGCTATCGCTGAACTGTTTTAGAATGCAAGAACAGTGATTCTTCACAATAAATTTGTCCTGCAGTCAATTTCATGATGGCAAACCATTCCAGCATACATGATGGCAAAACACTACTTAAGAAGGAAACATGACAGTTTTTACTAAGTTTAGATGACTGGCAAGTGAATTATTGGGGCATTATGAGAATATTTGTCTTAAAGGTGTTCTAAAATGTGTTTTGACATCTGTCATATATCCATTCTGTCAAAGAGAATTCCGTTAGGGAGACATGTCATACATGCAGACATGTCATACATCCAAGGAACAGCATACAATATTATATCACACAAAATTGTACAATTCATTCTCAGTCATGGCTCCATGGCACAAGAATATTTTCTGGATTTTTTTTTTTTTTTTTTCAAACATGTTTGACATCTGTGATATCTCCATCATCTGAGTCTGTTTGGTTCTCTGGACTATTTAAGTTTGGGGGTGAATTCCTTGTAGGAGTTACTATTTCCATACTGGGTAAGTCATGAATGTTGTCTGGTACAACCTGCTCTCCCCCTGGAGCTATGCAAGGTGGGTCACTCCAGTCTGTTCCATTTTCCTCCGATGTTATTCGTAAGTAATCATCAAATGGTGCTATGTTTTCCCCGCTGATGATATTCAAGCGTAACCCATCTGCTTCTTCATCACTTCGAGGTTGAGCTGCAACAGGACAAGAGGAATATCATCATAATCAAAGTTTACCAAGCTTATAGCAAATTCAATATTCTGAGATGGTAAACTCATAGGAGCATAATAATGTAAGGGGAATGCGACATTAAATTTAAATCTGTATCCATCTCTCTATCATGCAAGGGGAATGCAACATTAAATTTAAATATCTACCATCTTAAATCTCCACCATGCAATTATGATGGGTAACAGAATCTGAAGAAGGAAGAACAAAAAGGAGGACACCATGATGGACCGATTATCCAGTATCTGGAGGCAGATGTAACGAGATAGGCAGACGGACTGACAGAGGCAGATGGACTGACACAGGCAGATGGACTGACAGAGGCAAACGGACTGACAGAGGCAGACAGACTGACAGAGGCAGATGGACAGACAGAGGCAGATGGGCTGACACACACAGACGGGCTGACAGAGGCAGACGGACTGACAGAGGCAGACGGACCGACAGAGGCAGATGGACTGACAGAGGCAGACGGGCTGACAGAGGCAGACGGACTGACAGAGGCAGATGGATCGACAGAGGCAGATGAACTGACAGAGGCAGACGGGCTGACAGAGGCAGATGGACTGACAGAGGCAGACGGACTGACAGAGGCAGATGGATCGACAGAGGCAGATGAACTGACAGAGGCAGACGGACTGACAGAGGCAGATGGATTGACAGAGGCAGATGAACTGACAGAGGCAGATGGACTGACAGAGGCAGATGGACTGACAGAGGCATACACACATGTGATCAGATGCTGCTGGATGGAAATGCTGCTTCTTGAGCTTGTATCTTTATTGAGCTCAAAGCCACATGGGGCATTATCGCAAAACAACAATACATAATGTGAGTTTTACCAGTACATAGATTATATGATCTTGAATCAAGTACAGGACTTTCAACATGTTCAGTAACTTGTGATACTGCCTTCAAGGCAATGGGTGAAAGGAAATAACTTACTGTCATTTATATGTATACTTACGAGTGACCCAGCCAATGGGTTTGTCTGGATTATCTTTTTGTTGCACATCTGGCAACTTCACCATCAGTCCAAAGTTATTCAGATCAGAGATATTCTCACTGGTAGTAATATGTTTTCCCCTGGATTCGTTTCCACCATTGACCGACAGGTTTTGCCCTCCATTCGGGAGACCACGATGGCAATAAGAGTCAAGGTCACCAAAAGGGGATGGAGGAATTTCAAGGTCATCATCAGAAGACTGAACCTGTTCATACACGTGTCCATCCGCTTGTAATTGTCGTGCTTGCATTTCAACATACGTCAACATACCTACATCGCCAGTCTCTGGAAAAATGAAAACAGCATGAAAGTTTTCAGCATCCCGTACAAGTACAGTTGTAAAACCACAACCACGAGAACTGGAGAAGGAGAAAACAAACAATGCATCCCCTCAGGTCCGTTCTCCCTTTGTCAGAACTGTAATCTCATGGGATTGTGAGGCTAACGTCGGGGCATTTTTGGCTCATCTTACAGCAACCTTGAGAAAACATGGGTGGGGGGGGGGGAACATAATCGGGACCCCCAGCAGATCAAAAATAAGGGAGGGGGGAACACTGTCTCTCACACCACTGGGAGGGGGGGGGGGGGGATAACTGACACCACTGAACTGGATGAAAGGAATTTGTGGATTTGTGGATATTAGCCATTTTTGCAAGATCACTAGAAGCTGGATTGGTTAGCTGTGTCAGGAAGGTGTGGATATTGTTTGGTTAGCTGTGTCAGGAAGCTGTGGATATTGTTCGTTAGCTGTGTCAGGAAGGTATGGATATTGTTTGGTTAGCCGTGTCAGGAAGGTGTGGATATTGATTGGCTAGCTGTGTCAGGAAGGTGTGGATATTGATTGGTTAGCTGTGTCAGGAAGGTGTGGATATTGATTGGTTAGCTGTGTCTGGAAGGTATGGATATTGTTTGGTTAGCTGTGTCAGGAAGGTATGGATATTGATTGGTTAGCTGTGTCAGGAAGGTGTGGATATTGATTGGCTAGCTGTGTAAGGAAGGTGTGGATATTGATTGGTTAGCTGTGTCAGGAAGGTATGGATATTGTTTGGTTAGCAGTGTCAGGAAGGTGTGGATATTGATTGGTTAGCTGTGTCAGGAAGTTGTGGATATTGTTTGGTTAGCTGTGTCAGGAAGGTGTGGATATCGATTGGTTAGCTGTGTCAGGAAGGTGTGGATATTGATTGGTTAGCTGTGTCAGGAAGGTGTGGATATTGATTGGTTAGCGGTGTCAGGAAGGTGTGTATATTGTTTGGCTAGCTGCGTCAGGAAGATGTGGATATTGTTTGATTAGCTCTGTCAGGAAGGTGTGGATATTGATTGGTTAGAGGTGTCAGGAAGGTGTGGATATTGATTGGTTAGCTGTGTCAGGAAGGTGTGGATATTATTTGGTTAGCTGTGTCAGGAAGGTGTGGATATTAATTGGTTAGCTATGTCAGGAAGTTGTGGATATTGATTGGTTAGTTGTGCCAGGAAGTTGTGGATATTGTTTGGTTAGCTGTGTCAGGAAGGTGTGGATATTGTTTGGTTAGCTGTGTCAGGAAGGTGTGGATATGGACTGGTTAGCTGTGTCAGGAAAATGCGGATATTGATTGGTTAGCTGTGTCAGGAAGGTGTGGATATTAATTGGTTAGCGGTGTCAGGAAGGTGTGGATATTGATTGGCTAGTTGTGTCAGGAAGGTGTGGATATTGATTGGTTAGTTGTGTCAAGAAGGTGTGGATATTGATTGGTTAGTTGTGACAGGAAGGTGTGGATATTGATTGGTTAGCTGTGTCAGGAAGGTGTAGATATTAATTGGTTAGCGGTGTCAGGAAGGTGTGGATATTGATTGGTTAGCTGTGTCAGGAAGGTGTGGATATTAATTGGTTAGCTGTGTCAGGAAGTTGTGGATATTGATTGGTTAGTTGTGTCAGGAAGTTGTGGATATTGTTTGGTTACCTGTGTCAGGAAGGTGTGGATATTGATTGGTTAGCTGTGTCAGGAAGGTGTGGATATTGATTGGTTAGCTGTGTCAGGAAGGTGTGGATATTGATTGGTTAGCTGTGTCAGGAAGGTGTGGATATTGATTGGTTAGCTGTGTCAGGAAGGTGTGAATATTGTTTGGTTAGCCGTGTCAGGAAGGTGTGGATATTGATTGGTTAGCTGTATCAGGAAGGTGTGGATATTGTTTGGTTAGCCGTGTCAGGAAGGTGTGGATATTGATTGGTTAGCTGTGTCAGGAAGGTGTGGATAATAATTGGTTAGCTGTGTCAGGAAGTTGTGGATATTGATTGGTTAGTTGTGTCAGGAAGTTGTGGATATTGTTTGGCGGTTAGCTGTGTCAGGAAGGTGTGGATATTGTTTGGTTAGCCGTGTCAGGAAGGTGTGGATATTGATTGGTTAGCTGTATCAGGAAGGTGTGGATATTGTTTGGTTAGCCGTGTCAGGAAGGTGTGGATATTGATTGGTTAGCTGTATCAAGAAGGTGTGGATATAGATTGGTTAGCGGTGTCAGGAAGGTGTGGATATAGATTGGTTAGCGGTGTCAGGAATGTGTGGATATTGATTTGTTAGCAGTGTCAGGAAGGTGTGGATATTGGCTGGGTTAGCGGTGTCAGGAAGGTGTGGATATTGTTTGGTTAGCTGTGTCAGGAAGGTGTGGATATTGATTGGTTAGCCATGTCAGGAAGGTGTGGATATTGATTGGTTAGCTGTATCAGGAAGGTGTGGATATTGTTTGGTTAGCCGTGTCAGGAAGGTGTGGATATTGACTGGGTTAGCTGTGTCAGGAAGGTGTGGATATTGATTGGTTAGCCGTGTCAGGAAGGTGTGGATATTGTTCGGTCAACTGTGTCAGGAAGGTGTGTATATTGATTGGTTAGCTGTATCAGGAAGGTGTGGATATTGTTTGGTTAGCCGTGTCAGGAAGGTGTGGATATTGATTGGTTATCCGTGTCAGTAAGGTGTGGATATTGACTGGGTTAGCTGTGTCAGGAAGGTGTGGATATTGACTGGGTTAGCTGTGTCAGGAAGGTGTGGATATTGACTGGGTTAGCTGTGTCAGGAAGGTGTCGATATTGACTGAGTTAGCTGTGTCAGGAAGGTGTGGATATTGACTGGGTTAGCTGTGTCAGGAAAGTGTAGATATTGACTGGGTTAGCTGTGTCAGGAAGGTGTGGATATTGACTGGGTTAGCGGTGTCAGGAAGGTGTGGATATTGATTGGTTAGCTGTGTTGGGAAGGTGTGGATATTGACTGGTTAGCTTTGTCAGGAAGGTGTGGATATTAATTGGTTAGCGGTGTCAGGAAGGTGTGGATATTGATTGGTTAGTTGTGTCAGGAAGGTGTGGATATTGATTGGTTAGTTGTGTCCGGAAGGTGTGGATATTGATTGGTTAGTTGTGTCAAGACGGTGTGGATATTGATTGGTTAGTTGTGTCAGGAAGGTGTGGATATTGATTGGTTAGCTGTGTCAGGAAGGTGTGGATATTGGCTGGGTTAGCTGGGTCAGGAAGGTGTGGATATTGACTGGTTAGCTGTGTCAGGAAGGTGTGGATATTGATTGGTTAGCTGTGTCAGGAAGGTGTGGGTATTGTTTGTTAGCTGTGTCAGGAAGGTGTGGATATTGTTTGGTTAGCTGTGTCAGGAAGGTGTGGATATTGTTTGGTTAGCTGTGTCAGGAAGGTGTGGATATTGTTTGGTTAGCTGTGTCCGGGAGGTGTGGATATTGTTTGGTTAGCTGTGTCAGGAAGGTGTGGATATTGGCTGGGTTAGCTGTGTCAGGAAGGTGTGGATATTGATTGGTTAGCTGGGTCAGGAAGGTGTGGATATTGATTGGTTAGCTGTGTCAGGAAGGTATGGATATTGATGGTTAGCTGTGTCAGGAAGGTGTGGATATTGTTTGGTTAGCTGTGTCAGGAAGGTGTGGATTTTGTTTGGTTAGCTGTGTCAGAAAGGTGTGGATATCATTTGGTTAGCTGTGTCAGGAAGGTGTGGATATTGATTGGTTAGCTGTGTCCGGAAGGTGTGGATATTGTTTGGTTAGCTGGGTCAGGAAGGTGTGAATATTGTTTGGTTAGCTGTATCAGGAAGGTGTGGATATTGTTTGATTAGCTGTGTCAGGAAGGTGTGGATATTGTTTGGTTAGATGTGTCAGGAAGGTGTGGATATTGTTTGGTTAGCGGTGTCAGGAAGGTGTGGATATTGATTCGTTAGCTATGTCAGGAAGGTGTGGATATTGTTTGGTTACCTGTATCAGGAAGGTGTGGATATTGTTTGGTTACCTGTGTCAGGAAGGTGTGGATATTGATTGGTTAGCTGTGTCAGGAAGGTGTGGATATTGTTTGGTTACCTGTGTCAGGAAGGTGTGGATATTGTTTGGTTACCTGTGTCAGAAAGGTGTGGATATTGACTGGATTAGCTGTGTCAGCAAGGTGTGGATATTGTTTGATTAGCTGTGTCAGGAAGGTAGGTGTGCATGGATATTGATTGGTTAGCTGTGTCAGGAAGGTATGAATATTGTTTGGTTAGCTGTGTCAGGGCTGTTACTTGCCAGTACATAGTATTGGGTAGACGCTGCATTCAATCTTTATTCAAACAGAAAGTTTTCACAATGACAATCGTAAGTAGGAGAGCAATAGAAAATGTACCAAATATATCTCATAGGACAATAAGTTAGATGCTAAACTCTTTAAAAAGAAGACCTGCTATGTCCTGTTGAGCTACTGTGTCTCACAATACCATGCGATAGGATTTTCAGTAATATATCGGAGCCACTTCTTGCCAGAGAAGTGAAATTTCGCACAGTATCTATATGTACTGTGCGCATTTAATTCTAAAATTTGAAGGAAATCTGTTCAGAATCAAAGAAAATCTACAATACCTTGCATGTTATTTTCAAAGCACATTGACGTTGGGCTTGCAATGTTGTAACATTGCGACTTCCGCAAGGTATTGGAGATTTTCTCGGATTCTAAACAGATTTCCTTCAAAATTTAGTATAAAAATGCACAAATTACATATATATACTGTGGGGATTTTCACTTCTCTGGGAAGAACTGGCTCCGATATATTGCTGAAAATACCACTGCATCGTAATGTGAGACAGACAGATATCAATCATCCAGTCCACTCTATTCCACTCCACTTCATTCCACTCCACTGCTCCACTTCGTTCCACTCTATTCCACTCTGATTGTCTAATACTATAAATAGCCATGCACAGAAAAGCTCACTGTTGCTGAGGTGACAGTGATGCCCTACGCTAGCTCTCTGATAGATGCTGTCACCTACAAGGACCCCAGAAATATTGACCGTCCTTCCTAGTTATCCAATCACAGGTGACAGTGATGCCCTACGCTAGCTCTCTGATAGATGCTGTCACCTACAAGGACCCCAGAAATATTGACCGTCCTTCCTAGTTATCCAATCACAGGTGACAGTGATGCCCTACGCTAGCTCTCTGATAGATGCTGTCACCTACAAGGACCCCAGAAATATTGACCATCCTTCCTAGTTATCCAATCACAGGTGACAGTCATGCCCTACGCTAGCTCTCCAATAGACGTCGTCACCTACAAGGACCCCAGGAATATTGACGGTTCTTCCTAGTTGTCCAATAACAGTTGCTGTTTATGGCACATGGCTGAATTTTGAATTCTTTATTTGGACAAGAACATTCTAGCTCTCCATGCACCTGTGTGTTATCTCATAATTGCGTCATATTTGAGGCCATAGTAAAATAATGGCCCTTGATTGGTCATATCAGTAGGTCATGCAGTCTGATGTATACTCATGAATAATGCGCGAAATACAAACTCGGTGCAGTATTTCAGATAAGCTTTGCGTCCGGTTTTCAAATGTCTATTTGCCCAGTGATGGTATTACATACATGTACTTCACATTCTAGCATATTCGAACAACAAAGGCAGTTTATCCAAACAAAACAGATCAACACAACTTTGCATCTTTTCTTTCTGTTCAATCAATGTCATGTTGCCGGCTCTTTTCACAATAATTTTCTTTTACTAGTATGCTTTCTTGGTTAGAACAATAACAGGTTTAATATGACATATATCAGCAAATTTTGATCAGTAAATGTATCAATTGAGGCTTCAGCTTACAGAAGAAAATAAATATATATTCAACTCACTTGAAGAGCATGGTTTGTATTTCTTGACCCCAACAGCCAAAACCACCACAACCAAAGCACCAACAATACAGCCGATAACCCTAGAAGGAAAGAAAATGTTCATCACAGCACACTGGCTGATCAATCTAATTGACTCACAACTATTATAACAACTGTGTTTTCCTTCTGGAAATGACACATGGCTACATGTACTGCCCCGCCTCCAGTAGGAACAGTTGTGTGCCAATTAAATTAGTTTGTATGCTTGGAGAAATATGTTTTACACTGAAAATATAGCAATTGTCCCTGTTTTGTTTTTTTCAAGATCGAAGTATTGCAATGTTTTCAATGCCAGACAAATAAATGCCTGAGAAGAAGTGTAGACACAGGCAAGATTCAACCCCCAAACCTTTATTCAACCTCCAAACCTTTGTTCCCCACAATTGTTCAACAGCGATCGTGACCATATAGCAAACAAAATCAAAGGGTGGTAACTCCGGGTTGAGTCAAGTGAGATCATGAATACTGCTGAAAAATGTTGATACACACATTTCAAAATGACAAACAACGACCAAAACAGAAGAATTTTTCCAAAATTAACTGTAAGAAGTCAAGTTTTTCAATTGCGAATTAACCCCACACTGTAAAATTTAGTTTTTTAATTGCGAATTAACCCCGCCCCCTCCCCCAAGTAACGGATAGAATTTCCGCATGAATCTGCAAATCTTTTCGTGCAAGGATTCACCTAAAGTTGTATGTACAAGAATCTACTTGAATTCGCATAAAACAATTCATCGTCGTTGTTCATTTGCTGATTCATCTTTCTCCGCAGATGAGTGAAAAATTCTGACTACATCGTTTAGATAGACATCGCTGATAAAGTGTTTTCACTATCACGCTCATTTGAGCCAATCACAGTCGCTGTTATAAAATTCTTGCCAAACATGGCGAAGGCCAAGAAGAAGAAAGTTACATTTAATGTCCCGAAAAGCATGGTCGTTCAGACCTGAAGGAACAATATGAATTTGCTTTCAATGATTCGGGTGAAACCGTTATAAAAGCTGTCTGTGAAGTTTGTGAAAAAAAACTGTGAACTACAGCTGATTATGGATGTCAGATTTGATATTTATATTGATGGATTCTCCTAAAGGTTTTCTGCATTGAATCCAGATGACTTCTGAATATTCTCGCTATGCTGTCCGGCGGGAGTGCAAAATTTCACAAAATTCTACCCCTGAATAATACTTTGAAAAGCTCCCCATCATAAAAATGTTATTTTACTTCATGACAAGACAAGATTGCACATGTTTTATTGCATCAGTCTATCATTCGTAAGTACCACATAGCGGGTACCAAAATCACCAAAGAATATACCATATCAGATTCGAAATTATCATGGTCATACAAAACTTAAAGTGTAAATGTGGCACTTATGTAAGTGTACGTGTATGTCACATTCAAGGTAACGATGTGAATAACAAAACATAGTGAACTTTCCCCCCAACATTTCACTCATACAGGGTTCGCACAGCTGGGAAAGATCAAAATTCCAGGACATTTCCAGGACAAAATTGCTGTTTTCCAGGACAAAGTTGCATGCATGATTACACAAATTGTACGTAATAAAAAAAACAAAACAAGATTATCTCCCCTGCTGTCACCAGGAAGTATGAAATACACGTGGAATATGGCTCCGTTTTCGGCTTGAAATATTTGTCACTAAAACGAACAACTCATTCAAAGATAGAGATTCTAATCTGAAGGACAACGGATGGGTAAATAAATAATCGTACAAATTAAATCTTACAACGATATTATGCCTGAATCGGCCGTGGAAGAGCCAAAGAAAGATGTGATAGTCCGATTAATCCGCATATTTTATCGCTCACGCTGATAGCAGGATTCATGCTTTGCACCTTTCGCGTGACTTTTCACGGCACTTTCCCCCATATTTCCAACATCGAACGTGTTTTGGCAAAGCCTGCACTTCGCTCTGTGCAAAGACTCCTTGAGGCGCCATGCAGTCCCGGCAGTCCCGGCAGTCCGGATGACTCGGCCACGAAGAATTAAAATGACAAAGGCGTGACATCATGTCATTCTTTACATTTCTCTCTCAGATTAATGATCGGAGGTTTCCGTGAATATCCGTCACCATGGGAGCTCAGTGACGGATGTCTCAATTCGATATTTGATTGGCCGAGAAGTTTTACTATATTTACTACGAAAGTTTATGAATGAATTGGCGCGTCAGTGAACTGGGGAATCCCCCGACAGCGATGACCGATCGTTGGAGTGAGCATTTGCCGACGGATGATTCGCAGCACAGTCATTCTATTGATTTTCCAGGACTTTCAAGAACACATACTATTTTTCCAGGACTTTCCAGTACTGGAAAGCATACTTTTATTTTTCCAGGACATTTAAGGACATTCCAGGACTGTGCGAACCTTGTCATATTCTGTCTCAGGGGATTCAAAGGCAGCTTTATACAGTGGGAGAGAAATCTGCACTGCCTATTTTGACGTCAGAGATGACATTAACGACGTCACACTTCGAGCGTCCTGCATCATCTGCGGGACGTCACGGCAATGCAGAGAATGGAAATTTTTGTAACAATGTTGTGTTGTGACTTGATTTATCGTTCTATAATAACGTCAGAAGTTCCGACATGCTTGTGGCGCTGTGCAGGGCAATAACATTAATAACATTGGAATTGTTAAAATTAAAGTCGTAAACCAAGAAACGGGTAATAAATTCTATAAT
>JAVTVY010001014.1:0-34934 GCA_036873755.1 Hanleya hanleyi
AAACCTGTTCCTGGGGGAACTACCCAAGTGATTGATCCTGGCCTGTGTGCAAAATACCAGTTTCAGCGGAGCGTACCCAGAGAACCCGTTTGACTTTAAACATTTCGGCATCAATTTTGTGGCCCCGCATGTGGATGGACAACAGGTCCTAGCCACGGCCTTAACACCGAACTTCATTCGAGCCTATCAGCGCCTGTTTACAGCCACCGGTCAAATCAACCAGGACGAAGGGAATATGATCAGTCGGGAGGACTACGCGAACGGATACACGTTGTTCTGTTTCGATCTGACCTCCACCTTAGAGAACGACCATCAGCTGGCCCTCGCCAAGCAAGGCAATTTACGGTTGGAAACCCACTTTGCACGAGCCCTCCGGAGCACCGTCAATGTGATTGCTACGCCGAGTTTGACAACATCATTCAAGTGGACAAGGCGCGCAACGTCCTGTGTGACTTCTCCACCTAACATGGATACAGACCAGATAACCACCGTGCTGGAGAATGACCCAGAGACACGTATGGTCTTTCAAGGAGTGTTCGCCCGAGATGTGTTTCCATTAGACCGTGCTGCTTACGTTCTCAACACGGACCCGATGGATCGGCCCGGTGAACATTGGGTGGGCGTGTACTTGACAGAACAGCAGGGCGAATACTTTGACCCGTTAAATCCCGATTTAACAGACTTCATGGATCAAGGCACAGAGACGTGGTGTTGGAACAGTCAAACGTTGCAAAGCCTGACTAGTAGCGTGTGCGGACAATATTTCTTGTTTTACCTGTACCATCGATGCCGGGAAAGACCCTTATCTACCATCGTACAGATGTTTGACGAGTACCCCAAGGCCGAGGACCGCGATATACTCGTATATGACTGGGCCGCCCATCATTTCAATGTACAAGCCCCGTTCTGGGCTTAAGTTCTTTCAATGTACAAGCCCTCTGTTCTGGGCTTAAGCTCTTTGAATGTTCAAGCCCCCTGTTCTGGGCTTAAGTTCTATCGATTTCAATGTACAAGCCCCCTCTTATGGGCTTCAGTTTTCACGTGGTTGTTCTCACGTTGTTGTTGTTGAATAAAAAAGCAAAATGAGATCTCACCCAAAAAAAAAATGTCTTGTGCGTTTTCTATATGAGCATAATGCATGAAGGCTATAACAGACATGTAGGAATTCGGTGAAACTGGCTTCGAACACCATGGAGAAAGTAGCCCATCAGTGACCTAGGATAATCCGAAATTCACCCGCGAAGGCGCGCGGCCGATTAAGGCGCGCGCGCGCGCGCTGCGGCCGGAGTAACCTGCGCGCGCGCGCGCTGCGGCCGGATAACCCGCGCGCGCTGCGGCCTGGACGGGGCGGGGCGGGGCCGGGCCGGGCCGGGCCGGGCCGGGCCGGGCCGGGCCGGGCCGGGCCGGGCCGGGCCGGAAAAACCCCCCGGATGTTGAACATCCGGACCCTACGTCTAAGGGGAACATTGGAGCTCTTCTGTGTTCGAAGGTAGTTTTAGTGAAACCCGGAAGTGACGTCCGTGCGCAGAACCCACACCACTATCACCCAACCCCAACCAGGGACCCCTAGTGGTGGGTCACACACACACACACACGCCCACGCATCCCCCAACATGCCTGCTTTCTATACTACGACCAGACTGCGCATGCGCAGAACCTTGAACACGGATGAATCCTGAGTCCAATCGGATGATGCTTCACAAGAGCTTCAACATAAGACCTCATACGACTCCATCGGACCCATAGTGACCCCTGTCGGCGCCAAAATGTCTATTTCCATACACTTTCTCTACTGCGCATGCGCAGAATGACGTCAGTTCCACGTCACACAGACCATTAGGGGCCTACCTAAACCCCAACACGTCTATTTCTATACTACGGCCAGACTGCGCATGCGCACACTATTGACAAAGAACGACACACTAGCCCAGGCGGATGCTCCCTCACGACAGCTTCAAAATAAGACCTCATACGACACCATAGGATCATTAGAGTCTCACCTAAACCCTAAAACGTCTATTTCCACACCCTTTTCCCAGAATTCCCTGTCTGCGCATGCGCAGAATGTGGACAACGGCCGAGACCCTAGTCCAATCGGATGCCCCCTCACATAGGTTTCACATTGATACCTCACTCACCTCCATCGGCTCATTAGGGGCTCACCTACATCCAAAAACGTATATTTTCATACCCTTTGTCTATTGCGCATGCGCAGAATGACGATATTCCGACCCCACATCCACCCACTGGGATGCACCCTCACATAGGCTTCACATTGATACCTCATACGAGTCCATCGACCCACTAGTGGCCCACCTAGACCCCAAAACGTCTGTTTCCATACCCTCGGTCTACCTCGCTTGCTCAGAATGACCATATTCCAACCGCACACCCAGGCCATCGGATGCTCCCTCACATAGGCTTCACATTGATACCTCATACGACTCCATCGGACCACTAGGGGCTCCCCTAGATCCCAAAACGTCTATTTCCATACCCTTGGTCTACCGCGCATGCGCAGAATGACCATATTCCAACCCCACACCCAGCCCATCGGATGCCCCCTCACATACATAGGCTTCACATTGATACCTCACTGGACTCCATCGGACCACTAGTGACCCACCTAGACCCCAAAACATCTATTTCCATACCCTCGGTCTACCGCGCATGCGCAGAATGGCGATATTTCAACCCCACACCCACCCCATCAGATGTCCCTTCACGAATGCTTCACATTGATACCTCATACGACCCCATCGGTACATTAGGGGCTCCCCTAGACCCCAACACGTCTATTTCTATACCCTTGGTCTACCGCGCATGCGCAGAATGACGATATTCCAATCCCTCACCCACCCCATCGGATGCCCCTTCACGAATGCTTCACATTGATACCTCATGCGACCCAATCGGTACACTAGGGACCCCTCTCGCCACCTTCGGGGATCTCCGTGTCTCTTCGGGCACCTCCGTGTCTCTTTGGTGATCTCCGTGACATCTTCGCAACATTGTAGCGAACGTGCAACAATGTTGCAATTCGGGGAGCCAGGTGTTCGGCACGTGACAACCCCAAGCAGACGACAGCGAAATTCTGGCGGGAAAAACCCCATCCGAAAAGACACGGAGGTGAACCACATTGTGGAAAAACCCCACAGACAGGTCAGTACATATCCTATCATGTTCCCCAGGTCACGCTCCATTCACCCAGACCGGAAGTGACGTCATACCTACAAGAGCGCCCCCTGGCGGAAAAAAGGAACCAAGAGTTACCTCCCTGGAAAAGTTGGCTCGAAATCAACTACTTGCATCAGCTGTGTGGAAATTACGTAGATATATGTCTATTTGTGTCGCTTTATTGAGAAAGAAATTTCATCTCTGAATTTATTTGTTTGTTTTATTCGATTGTTACTTGTATGAAAGCAGACCTTCCTTTCCTCATCCGACATGTGAAATGGAATCTCCCAATAAACATCTGCACTTGACGCATGTTGATTTCACATAACCGTGCTAAAACGTGTAATAGATGCACGGTTAGCTCAATCTTATTGACAAGAGTGTTATAGAATGTAAAAGATTGCACTGTTAGTACGCCTTTTATTGTTGCGTTTAGTTGTTGCCTGTATATGGTGAGATTCTGCTGGTGGACGTTTCATCCCCGAGAATTGGTCTCTCTACAAATCATTGTGATTGTAGTTTTATGACTTGAAACCACGGTGGAGAATGAAGCGCTTGGTCGGCGTGGGGCGTCACCGGTATTTGTTCTGAATACGAACTTGTATTAAATTCCCAAGTGCATCGCCAGGATTTCTTGAGAGGGGGTCGTTTCCTATACTTACTTATTAGAGAGCCCAGTATTGTGCTGTTTAACATAGGAAAATGAAAATAACATGCAGTTGGGCACTGAGAGAGAGTCGTTCGCACCCGGCGACCCTCAAATCCCCCCCCCCCCCCACCCCCAACGCCACGCCCATGATTTCTCCTCTCTTGGAACGTTTTTTTACTCATGATGGTCACATAGTTTATCATATTTCCAACAAATGATTTGATAGGGATATTACATCATCGCTCTAAAATATTTGTATCCCATACCGCTCAAGCCCGTGCTAGGGACCGTGTGGTCATGCCATTCAATATGTCCACAGGAGCAGTTACAATAAAAGCGCGGCTGGGATACAAATCATCACAGGGATAACTTTTGCTTTTTGCTATGATTTTAGATATATGCAGTCAGGATATTTGTCTGTGGGCTCATTTGACTTCTTGTCAGTACGCCGGCATCATTTCCCACCACTCATTTAATATTGCGTTGAGGTCTTTCAATTTGAGTCGTTCATTTTGACCATATGTTGATATTGTGTTTTTCTTTGTCTCATTCATATCATGTCTACACAGATTTGTTCAGAAAAATCTAGTACATTTGGGAAGGGAACCCCAGAAATATCTGCCTGTGAGTAACTGTGCTCTTTGGCAACTAATAACTATATAGTTGTCAGATCGCCAGCTAATATAACAAAATCAAGCTTGACTGAAACACATTCACTCAGGTAAAGAGTGAAAATTTCATTCAAGTTTTCTAAGAGAGTAATAATATCCGTGTGGGTTATTTGAAATCGCCTGCGTTCTTTTATAGAATATATAATATATTAGTCATATTTAAATTCAACTCTGAGCACATAGTTCGAAGTCACAGCTGTGTATCTCAGACGACGACACGGCATGCAAGTGAATGATATTCATGTCTCGGGTTGGTATAAATTTCAAGTATTGTAAACACGATACGCTCCGTGTAAGTATACTGTAATG
This sequence comes from Hanleya hanleyi, assembly GCA_036873755.1. Taxonomy (NCBI): domain Eukaryota; kingdom Metazoa; phylum Mollusca; class Polyplacophora; order Lepidopleurida; family Hanleyidae; genus Hanleya; species Hanleya hanleyi. Next base: position 4,807 of record JAVTVY010001014.1, read on the forward strand.
CACGTAAACTCTCAAAGGAAACCCGAGTAAACCCGAAGACTTCTATCGCCGGCCTGTTTCCAATCAATAAATTCATTATGAACCCTTCAAAATATTACGGTGACCAGTCTCAAGTTATATACCTAATGCTACACTAACACTACTAAAATATAACGCATGACTGTGTCAGTGCTTAACTAATTCATTTGGCAGTCCTATAAGTACATTAACCGAACGCTACCATGTATGGGTCATAGTTGCTGCCTGTGTTGTGAGAGGGACGGGAACCCTGCATATTTTTGGACTATGTCAACTATATATAGCTGGAAGATATAGCACACGTCATATCCGAGTTTCTACATTCAGCCAGTCGTTCATGGAAGAATTTTCGCCTGAATTTACTTTACCAGAATCTAGACGGGATGTCGAGCTTCACAATTAAGGTCAATAAATCAGAAATCAAGATCACTGTTGCCCAAAAATCAGAAAATCATTGAAATCGCGCAAATTTTCGTGCGTCGATATGTGAGGGAATATGTCAGCAAGTCGTAGATCTATTTCTAAATGACATAGCTCATATTGTCAATTAGGCTATAGGATCTACAATATATATTTCGTTCAAGATCTTCATGTAAATGGAAACTAAAGGAAAGCGAATTTATTGAATCTATTAATGACCTCGAAGCGACGTCATAAAAACAGCCAGATAAAATGGGTCTTTGACCCAAAAGTATAGTGTGGTAAGTTTCATACCCCTAGCTCAAGTGGTAAGCAAAATAATTAACACCCCCCTCCCCCCCGGCTAGTATTTATAGTAGTTTCAATAATAACCCGTATATATTTTCACTAGAGTGGAACAAACTTGAGTGTGACATTAAGCCAAATTCCCTCCCTCCCTCCCACTAGAATACCATAAAACAATTATACACTCCTGTATCCTGCATTGAATGATAACGATACCTTTGCCATGAAAAAAAACCCCCATTAAATAAGAGACTTAAATTACCACTGGCATAAAGAGTTTATGCCTAAAATCGAACATACAGTGTAATTGTGGTTTTCTGTCATGTCTGAGTTTTCGTTTTAGGAATTGTTTTTTTTTATGAAAATACCACGCCCTTAATTAATTTTCAATTAATCTAAAGGTTATGTTGCCCACAAATGTATCGGATACATGTACATTGAATGGTTTCTTCAATGGTAGGTCGGCCATGGACACCAAATGTAACTTTTGATAGCATTATTACAATTGGGTACCCATGCTGAATTAGTTTTTTGTGTGTTAGGGTTTAGGGTGAGAGGGGATACCACCCGGATTTTGGACAATAAAGGTCGTTTCGGGGTCACTTTGTTAAAAATTGGTAAAAGTCGTTTTGAAATTAATTTTCATTGTAATGTTTGTTAGCAATGGCTATCCACGTTTTATGTACTGTATGGCTTTAACACGGGTATGGCTAGCGCGTTAATAATTGGAATTGAGGTTATTTAAGGGTCACTTTACGGGTCAAATGAGGTCCAAAATGAGGGAAAATTCTGTTTTATTTTATATATTTTGTGCTGCTTGCTTGCTGTATGGTTCAAGGCAGGGTGCATGGATACTAAAACAACTTTGGCAATTTGATGTCATTATCAGGTCATTTCGTGGTCAAATAACATCTAAAGATGACCAAAAGATGGGTCAATTTAAAATAGTTTTGTGTAAAATTCTTTGTAAAACAAATGGGTATCAAATCTGAAGTAGTTCTACAGGGTGACTTTTGAGATATTAGTGTAGGGTAATTCAATATTTTTATTTGTAAATTTTGACTGGACCTTTCCGATCACGGTAATTGCTGGTCCGAAGTCTTCTTTCTGGAGTTTGAAGTAGATTGAGTTAACCCTTTCTGGTCTGGGTGATAATGGTTTGGAAATTTAGTGCCCTTTTGAACATTCGCGGTATCACCTGAATGATTAAGAATCGAGAGCAAAGACTTTCCGTAGTTTCGGAATATTATATTTGGCTAATTTTGAGCCTATTTCTGTAATTCTAGTGATTAACCATCTTGTGTTAATTCAAAATGACGCTCAAGTGGGTTCATCCATAAATCGCCCTTTTTCACGTTATACAGATAATAAGCATTGTTCTTAGCCCATTGTGCAAATTAGTTTACACAAAGAAATCTTCCATCAACGCCTAGCATCCTTCGCCTATTTTGAATCTGCTTGCTTAATTCTCAGCTTAAAATATGATGTTTTAAATCAAAAATGGCGGACAGGCGGGGTAATCTGGAAATCACATTTTTATGTTGCTCGTGTAGTTCAAGGCATTATTCTTACATTACTGAGCGAATTTATCAAAATCGAAGGATCTCTATGCATAGCCTAACAATAATGCCCATTTGGAATCTATTTTCCTATGTCAGAAATTAAGATTTATTGTTCAAATTCAAAATAGCGTTCATATGAAATAATCACACTTTTGGTTGTTGCTCGCGTAGTTCAAGGCATTATTCCTAGCACATTATGCAAATTTAGCAAACCGAGGAATCTCTAAGCATAACCCAATATCCTATCCCCAGTTTGAATCTATATACATATCCCACAAATCAAGATTTGATGGTCAAATTCAACATGACGTCCATATGGAGTCACCTAAAAATCACATTTTTTCCTGTTGCTCATGTAGTTCACGGCATTATTCTTACTCACTGAGCGAATTTATCAAAAGTGAGGGATCTCTATGCATAGCTTAACATCATATGTCCATTCTGAATCCATATCTTTAAGATTAAGATTTGATGGTCAAATTCAAAATGGTGGCCATATGGGGCTATCTGAAAATCCATCTGGCCGTTGCGCGTATAGCTTAAGGCATTATTCTTAGCTCATTTATAAAAAAAACTGCAAGCATAGCCCAACAACCTAGGCTCTTTTTGAATCCACTTACGTATACCTAAGATCAAGATTTGATGGTCAAATTAAAAAAAAATGGTAGCCATGTGGGGTCATCTGATAATAATATTTTTTCATGTCGCTCGTTTATTTCAAGGCACTATTCTTTGCTCATTGTGCAAATTGATCGAAACAGATCTCTTAGCGTAGCCTAACAACCGTTTTGAATCTATTTGCATATCCCCAAGATCAAAATACGATGTTCAAATTCAATATGGCAGCTGTGTGGGGTTATCTAAATCTCCTGCTTTTCCATGTTGCTCGTGTACATGTATACAAAGGCATTATTCTGTGTTGGTTGTGCAAATATATCAAAACCGAAGAGTCTCACATCATAGCCAGATACCTTTTCCCCATTTTGAATCTATTTGCTTAGTCGTCAGATTAAAAATGGTGGTTAAATTCAAAATGGCGACCATAAGGAGTCATCCGGAATTACTTCTTTTTTCATGTCACTGTTAGAATATTTTTATTCTAGGTACAAACTTGTTTAAATTGAGCAGAATAACGCCATAGCTCATTATGCCCATTTTTATTCTATTGGCATAATCTTCAGCTGAGAATAGAGTTATTAAATTCAAAATGGTGACCATGTGAGTTCATCTGAGACTCATTTTCTCATTTTGCGCTCAAAATTCAAGGTATTGTGATTACATGGAACTGAAAGTAGAAATTTCTCAAAGCCAAGCCCCTTCACAAAAAAGATCGATCTGACTATTTATGGGCATAGTTTGGCCCTGTTCGTACAATCATCACATAGAAAAATAATCATCGACAGACAATATAATGGTTATAATGCCTACCTTAAACCCTACACTACATACAAATAATTCCGCCTGTCTATCCAATCGTAACAATTAGTATTGTGAATATTCATTTATAACCTTTACCAAAAAGTTACCCTAAAATGATCTTAATTTGAATAATTAACGTGTTACCTATGACTAATTTAGTCCTTACACTACATACTATTAATTCAATTTGGATACTCATTCGTAACAATTAGTACTGTGAATACTAATTTATAACCGATTTTCACCAATTTTTGACCTCATGATCCAGAAGTGACCCTAAATTTACCTTAATTCTAATAATTAACGTGTTATCGATGACTACATTCCACCCAACATTACATTCAACTGATTCAACTTGAATACCCAATCGTACCAATTAGTACTGTGCATATAACCGATTTTCACAATTTTTTACCTCATTTGACCTAAGAGTGACCCTTAAATGACCTTAATTCTTATAATGAACGTGTTATCTATGACTACCGTACACTCTATTACTTACATCCAATTCAGTTTGGATACGCATTGGTCACAATACGTTGGATGTTAATTCATAACCGATTTTTACCCATTTTTTACCCTATTTGACCACAAGAGTCACCTCAAAATGACCTTAATTGACCAAAACCAGGGCGGTGTCCTCTCCTGCCTTGATCCCTACCACTCAAGAAACTGATTTTGCATGGGTAACCATTCGTAACAAAACATGCCATCGAAAGTATTGAAAAGCGTTTTTGAGGTCCTTGGCCGGCCGACTAAAAGAAAAGCTACCGATGTTTGGATGCATTGAACATGCTTACCCAAACTACATTTTGTATGATTCATCACATATCATATACCGGTCCATCACAGATCATATATTAACTACATGTATATTTCTATCAATTTTTGGATAGGTGGTATTGTCGGCTAATCACTGTTCAACTTACCGTCGTGTAAAAGTACCTGTCCGTTCAAAAGATAAAAGACGAAGGCTCCAAATAGGCATAGGACCGCCACAGCAGCTCTTCGACACGAAGGCCGGTGTGGAAGCATAATAAAGTAGTCCGGATCTAAAAGTTTCTCATTAAGTCCCGGTAAGCTTTCCCTGTGCGCCTAATTTGATGATTTCATCCTAGATAAGCCGACAGTGATCCACATGTACCTGTTGCTGATTGAAGTATTGACCGTTTGAGAACATGTACTTGAAATTGTTGGATGATATTTAGAAACTGAAATTAAAAATCCATGATATGTCACAGATCGTTGTATGGACAACCTGTCGTCGAGTCTTAACATAACCATCCACATGCCACCCCCTATATAGCTTCAAACTTCCGTGTACGGCTTGTAGCGTTGGACACACCGGTTCTCGTCAGATCACCGAAGTTAAGCAACGTTAAGCTCGGTCAATACTTGGATAGGTGACCGGGTGCTGTACTGTCTGGGCTGATCAGTATCCAGTGTAATAGGAACTGTGAGCACTCTCGTGTTCTGGCACATGTAGGCACCGTCGTGATATGACTGAAACAAGGTTGAAAATGACGTTAAACCCCGCTACTCCCTCGCTCATTCAATCTTCTGTGTTACCACGTGTCACTAAATGCATCTGTAGTAATGTCGGTTCTGGTTTACCAATGTTCAAAATACTTTTACTTTAAGTATTGGAGTCATGGTTAACGCCCGTATTTAGAAGTTGGTCGGTTTACCCGGATGTCGATATTCACAGGCTTCGTTGTACTGTATTTGTGAAATATATTTGCAGGCAATACAATAGAATAGTATAGCAGTCGAACGGTGCTAGGTCACCCATAGAAATGGCTGTGATAGTCTTGAACTATTTTTGTTGATGAACAAGGGTATAGACAGACATATATGTAGAAGTAGAGGACAAAATATGCATACGGTTTATAGAGAAAAGCAGATTACAATATGTATACGGTTAAAAGAGGAAAGCAGATTACAATATGTATACGGTTTATAGAGGAAAGCAGATTACAATATGTATACGGTTTATAGAGGAAAGCAGATTACAATATGTATACGGTTTATAGAGGAAAGCAGATTACAATATGTATTCGGTTTATAGAGGAAAGCAGATTACAATATGTATACGGTTTATCGAGGAAAGCAGATAAAAAAATTAGACCGAAAATCGTAAACTCGGAAATAGTGCGGATGTAGAGAAATGCAAACGGCGCGACATATACAAGCAGAAATATTATCCCAAAGCCGATTGTCGGGTTCAACTCCCGGTTCAGACAGTAGAAGATATCAACAACGCCAGATAGCAGCAGTTATTACATACTTTGTGCTTATGTAGCGAAAGGTATTATTGCGAGAGAAGCAAAATTTCCACTGCAGTATAACGGCAATATCTTCACCAGTGAAGATGCGATTTATGTTTTTGTATGACGTCACAGCAATGACGGTATCAATATTAGCGAAAGAATATATGTTGATACATGGGCCAAAGAAGCATCCTAATGTTTTTATTAGGTCAAAAGGGCAAAGGTCAAGTGCATATGAGGCGGAAAACATTCTACAAAGGCAAAATCTCCTGTTATTTGTTAATAATTGATTGGTATATGCCTTTGTGCTAGAAGCCATGTGGTCGTATCATCCTAGTTGCCACATGAACAGGTACAATAAAAGCGTACCTGAGATACAACACATAACACGAATCGTTAGATTCTCGGTATGTGCTTTAGAATAGGTTAACCGGAAGACTATACTGTGAAGTCATGTGGCTCTGTCAGTATGTCGGCACCTCTTCCCACTTCCCTTATATGTGTTGTAATTGCCCATGAATATCTTGTCCCATGAGCAAAAAGAACACTATTTATTTTTACCCTTTTCGTACGGTACCGGTACTTTAGTACCGATAGAAACATAGTTCAATGATCGCCTGTCACTGACATACAGAAATAAAGAATTTCTAGATAAATATTTGCATCGTAAAGCCTAGAGAACTCGCTTTGAAAATATGTAGGCAATGATACGTATATCTTCGCTTCTTTCATGTTCATTACAGTGTTGATACCAGCTTAGAACTGCTAAAAATGCCGGTACAGAGGGAGTTAACATCAAAAGATCACGGTCACCTAGGCCAGAAAATTTCGTGAAAAAAGTGGAAAATTGTGTTGCTCGTGTAACAACTTCAGCTCAGAGATGTGAATTATGAGCAAATATCTGCCGTTCATCAAACTCATGACTACAAAATAAGCCTACTGCTTTTGAGGTCTAAAGGTCAAAGCCAAGGTCAGGAATTCCACCTATGATCAATTTTCAGTTATACCTCAATCTCACGACAGACAAGAAGCTTATTGATCAGTCTGTTCGTTGTTTTCTGTGAGACGTCTTTCCATCATGTGGTGTGGATCGCGATCAAACGTTGGAAGTACTTTAAACTTGGAGAAAACGTTAACCTAATAATTCAGCGGTTGCAGATCGCGGGTCAATGAAACAACATACACATGTATCCGAAAACTATCGTTACAGCCCAAAAGCGCTATTTGTGATATTACATATATCTCGTTATTCCCAATACCTGTTACCCTACAAATAGTGGATAATAAGCTTATAGCCTTGGACACACCGGTTCTGGTCAGATCACCGAAGTTAAGCAACGTTAAGCTCGGTCAATACTTGGATGGATGACCGGGTGATGTACTGGCTGGGCTGATCAGTGTCCAGGATAGGAACTGTGAGCAATCATGTTATGGCACATGTAGGCACCGTCGTGATATGACTGAAACCAGGTTGAAAACGACGTTAAACTCTACTACTCACTCACTCACTCACTTAGCCTACAGTTTTTTTTAATTCGTGAAACGGCTTTCTCACATAAGTACAGATAGAGGGTCTGAAATCGCTATATGGGATTCCAACAGGAACAACCTCAATATCTAGTGCCGCTTTTAATCAGCCTTAGTATTATCTGATGCCACAGTCCAGATCAAGATGCGACTATTTTTACCATGGACCACTGTCCGTTTCAAGATATGGTCGAATTTTGTAGTCTTTTGACCCAACTATTTTGGGTACGTCACGTCTATACCCAAAAATCCTGCGGAGAACAGACTCAAGAAATCTGATAAATTACAGACTTTTCATACAACTTATGAAAGTTATATTGTTTGGGGTTACAAAAGATACAGACATGAATAACTTTCATATCATCCAAGAGGTGTTGAAGCTCAGTAATTTTGAACAAGTAGGACAGCACATGACTCGAAAATGGCGGGTTATGTTGGGGTTACGTCGGATTTTAGGGGATTGGCTGACGACATCACGTGGTGTTGATTTCGAGGGATTCCCCCTTATAGTTGCCGAAAGTAGGCTGAAAATGGATACGCTCTTGCCCAGGGTCTGTCTTACGGCGTATGGATGACCCAGATGGTTACAGGTTTTTTGTAATCCAGTCACAGGGTATATGGTTTGATTTTATGACCACAGCTATTCCGTTTTCCTAAAATTCGGTTTCCTTTTCCTGATTTGGAAGTGGATATGTCAGCCCGATTTCCTATTTTCCATTTCCAAACAATACAACGAAAATAGGTATCGTTATCAAATATCCAATTACCATGATGGAACTGGCAAAACGTTTTCCGTTTGGACGAATGTAAAACGGTAGAAGGTACTTCAGACTTTTTTTCTAACCTGATTTCATAGAAGGGAAATGGTTTTTTTACGGTAAATACCGATGTTAGGTATTTGACGCCGATGGCCGTTTTCGGAAGTGGAACAGATGGCACTCTTCGCAACCGTTCACGTTAACAGTGCAATTTTGACCTACAACCGTTTTCCGTTTGGCATTTGAATAAACTAAAAACGAAAAAGGAAGGTGAAACCTATTATCAGGCTCCGATCATGGAACGAAAATTGAATTAACGGAGGATACACGGACCGGGTCTGACCCTTGTTATTTATCTATTCGAGCTACAAAACAAATTGATAATAAATGATTTAAATGTATATTATTTATTTGCATTTGCCGTCATGTGACATTATATGGTTGAAATAACTGTTATTCATGCTGAGCAGTATATGATTGAATTGAAAGACATTACATAATTAATAAGACAGATATAACCTTTCAAATAACCTTTTTGGAAAGTAGTTTTTTAACTGGATATTTAATAAAGACCCCCGAATGAGAGCATAATCTTGAATTACATAAGAAGACTGACTGGTAATTAAAACTGCTATTAATGCTGATTAACATGTACATTGTATTACAATTTAATTACAGATAGGATCCTTATTATCATACATATATGGCTCTTCCATCTACCTCATTTTTCGGCAAGTTTCATCCTGTCCGAAGGGGTAGTGAGTCACGTTGTGTTCTTGTCCAGCATATTCTAAAGTACCGTACCAACAATAGAGAGTGCCATCTGATCACCTATAACTCACGTACTAATACTATTGTAAGTGTATTACCTTGAGAATCCATATGATGACCAGGCCTTGTTATTGCTTCACGAATTTAACTATTGAAATTGTGAAACACATATTTTGAAGAACATTTGTCTTTCTCCATAAAGTTCATAATCGTAACTCACACCAATCTAAGTTGCAGCTATCTACCTCAGAATTTCCAATCTGTAGCATAATATCGAAGAAATTCAATACGTTTTATTCGACCTCGAGTATACATACGCTGCGCAGCCTTAGCTAATGTTTTACGGATTAAACGGATGAAGCAATCCAGTATTTTTCAAGCTAATCCTGAAGCTCTTTAAGAAATAAAGTCAATTTTCGAATCACAATATTCAGAATTTCTTACATTTGGAAATTCCTCTAAAATTTCATGATTCACTCTGGATGACGACAGCAATATAGGTCCTATTGGAATTCACGAAAACTCCTTGCCCTCTTTGAAAAATATATTGTCTTGTCTTGTGTGGTTCATAATCATACACTTACACTAATCTAAGTCGAAGTTCACTATCTTATAATTTCCGATCGGTAGCACACTTTGGGAAATACCATTTTACCAGATCTTCTTTTCAGTATTAAGGTGACACTCTTTCATTTGAAATAAGGCTTTCCGAAAAATATTGTCTTTTCCAGTGAGGTTCATAATCGTAAACTTACACCAATCTAAGTCGCAGTTCACTACATTAATATAATTTCCGATTGGTAGTATACTTTGGGAAATACCACTTCAGTCAGGTGAATTATGATAAAAATGGTGACCTGCCCCAAAGCCCCAAACTTGGCACATCTATATCACTTTTGGCATACAGGACAGTATCAGAAGGAGTGCCACTTGTTCTGGGTCCTGTAAAGCCCTCTGGCTCCAAAGGGCATCTGAGGGGAAATGTCATCGTTGAAAGAATAGTCAACTTCCAATTTGCTTCGTTATTGTGCCACACTGTGGTCTGTCCGAAGATTATGCAACAGTCTTCAAATGACTACAATATGACAAGCTATGAACACAGGAAGTGCCAGCTCTCACCGTTTTACCGTGTTGGAAGATTACTTCACTGAGGAGGGGGGGGGGGGATTCTGAATACAACAACGAGACTTAAATAATCCCCTGTGTAGAAATAAACCTCCAGTCCGTCTAACACTTCATAACACAGCTTTCCATTTCGTAAAACTAAAAGTTTTAGAAAGGGAAAGCTCAACATCCCTCCCGTATCTCAGATTTCCATCTAACAAATTGAATGTAGGAAGATGAAACGCTCGACACCGCTCCCATATTCGAAATTCCGTCTCGCAAAATTGAAAGTAGAAGATGGAAAACTCGCATCGCTCTTGTTTGCCTTTCTTTTCATCAGGCAAAATTGACAACAGAAAAATGGAAAGCTCGATATCAATATGCAAATGCTGAATATTAGGAAAAGCGAGACGGTATTCCTATATTACATCAGATTTAATAAAGCCATGGAAGCTGCGTATGGGTTCTCATCTGTAGTTTCAAAGGATATGTGACGGCAATATGGGAATAACTCCCTTGTGTGTGATGGTAATCAAGCTGATTTTTTTTCAATCCAAAACCTGCCAAATCAGATTTTTCTAGAAGTTTGCATACTGAGATTTCAGCCTTGAAAAAATTGCGATGCTCCATTGTATAAAAATGGAGATATGATTGATCAAAATGTGCTCCTCTGCCTGGTTTGGTATTTTTGAGGTATTTAACGTGAAGATTTTCTCTTATAGCAACAATATGACACTTCAAACCAATATATTAGGAAGTTTGTATATTGGAAAGAACCACGAATGGTTTTGGTTTGAGGTGTCATAGTTTTGCTAGAGGAGAAATTCCTTCATGAAAATGCTCAAATATACCAAAATAGGCCCGGTAGCACATTTTGAACAAACATATCTTCAGTTTTTATGCAACTGAAGATCTTATTTTTTCGAAGGGGCTATTTCAGAATGCAAATTTCAAGAGAAGTCTAATATGGCAGGATTCGAAGTGAAAACAAAATCGGCTTTATCGCCATCACACACAACGGAATTTGTTGTATGTAAACGTCACATAAATTTTTTGCAATACGAAAGCTGGGATACGGTATTGATATTGAGCTTTTCATCTTTCTGTTCTCAATGTTGTTAGACGGAAAGCAGGAATACGGGAGCGGTGTGAGCTTTCCATCTTTCTACTTTCATATTTGCGAGATGAAAAACTTTCCATCCTTCTACTTTCATATTTTCCAGATGGGAAGCTGGAACATGAAAGCTGTGTCATCTTTCTACTTTCCATTCAACTCAAGATAATGAACTGAATTTGTACTTGGATATTAACAGAGCTATAAATCTAATCTCTTTCAAACGTATTGCTTATTAATAACATTAAGCTAACTTTTTCAGTTGAATTCCTGGAGATTTTGGAGAAAATTCTAAATAATATCAGGTGACTACGGTTACCATAGCAACAAATTATTAGGGGCTTTAGTTTGGAAAATGTGCCGGATATGGAATATAATTTTTTGAATATTTACTAACAAAGGTCTATGCGATAAGTATTCATTGAAAAACTTTATCGAATTGTCTCTAGTTCATTGCCTGTCATCATTAAATCTCATTTGTATAAAAATTTGTATCAGACCTAAAAATATTTGAAATGCAATATCAGCAATCCGTAGGAGTATTTTCATGGAATCAATGTTAACATACATGTATTATGGGAAAAATATGGCAAAAATATATCTATCCATCAGAAATTTATTTTTCTGATTTTGGTTCACCTTTGAATCTAATAGGGGTGATTCTGAGCCTGCTGCATTATCATCGTTTGCATTATCATCAAAATTAGTGCCTCTTTCTACGTAAAAGTTCCTAATATTAGTTTATCTCAAATATGAGAATTATCCACTACGTTATCAGCTAGTTTCAGAGAAGAAAACTGCACAGGTAAAAATATCCGAAAATCTGTTTAAAAATTCATCCACAAAATGGATTATTTTTAGAATACGACGTCACTGTGACCTCAGCAGTGCCGTCATGTTGGATGTTATTACATCTTCAAGTAGTCCTTGAATCAAATAGAAAGTGTGGCAAGTTCCACCTTCCCAATGTCAATAATATATAATAATAATATAATAATAATAATATAATATAATATAACCCCTTCAGATGCCCCTTTGGGGCCAGAGGGCATCACAGGGCGCCGCCCCTGATATTGTTCTGTATGCCTAGACTGATGTGTGTGCCAAGTGTGGTGCTTTGTTCCAAACGGTCATGACTTTTACGATATATGGCCATAATTCAATTTCAATTTCCACACTCTGTATTTGAGTTAAGCACTATAAATCAATACATGTACATACAGAATTTAATCGGCTGCCCTGATAACATCACGGTAACGCCATTACATAGGAAAATATTTTTCGGCAGAGTTTTCACTGCCTATTTCCGTGGGGAAAATCAGATATTTTTCTCTCACACACACTCTTATGATAGAGACACGCTATGTATTTTTTCTGAGTTTCTAAGTTTCGTGGGAAAGACAAACATCGTTAAAGTAAATTTTTTACGTCTTCCTCTTGATAAAATTCAACTTAAACATACCAAAACATGGTCACTAGTTAATCGTCTTCAATTCACCTATTTGCGTTCGGATGTGATTCGCAACTAGGCTTTAATCGCTTCAGCATTAACATAGATTCTGTGCGAAATGCAGGAATTAGAAATCCATAAATTATCGGGTTAATTGCGGTTGTAAGATAATAGCTTCTCAAGAAGAAGTTCAGGGCGACGAACGAAGAATCTGATAATTCGTCTTCGAACCCTCCGTTTGCAACTAGTATGGTGTGTAACACGAGAGTTGGAGAAAAGGAAACGATGAAAGCAATTGTTATAGCAACACACAAAATGGTTGCCCTGAATACATTGATTCCCCGCCTGGCCCCGCTGTTTCTGTCCTTCGGATTGTTTGCGTTGTCGGATCTTCTAGACCCTATTGTCATTCGACTCCGTCTTCGAACTTGAATTCCAACACAAATGTACAGTATTATCAGAGACAGCATGGAAACAATGTTAGCAAAGAGGAGAAATCCGAAGTATACTATCGCAAAAACCGAGGTTCTCAGAGTTGGGTGAATTGCACAGGAGTATGCCACGATCTCAGGAAGGGGCGTTTGTATTTCTACGGTTCCGAAAAAATATGGAACTGGGCTGGCCAAAATAATACCAATCATGGCGGATCCCACTATAAGTCGACGACTGTTCCTCGTTGGTGATTGTTTGAGTGGTTTACAGATGATGTAGTATCTGTCAACTGCGATTATCAGCAGTGTTGCCAAAGACGTAATCAGGGTGAAATAAATGGTGCAGCGAAATATCTTACATACAACCGGTTGGTTGAATAAGTACTCCAACACGATATCACATATTTCGAAAGGTATTCCAAACAGACAACTGCATAAATCCAGGACGGCGAGCCACACAATAAACCCATTTGCAGTTGTCTTTTTCATCTTCGTTTTATATATGTAGCATGTTACAGAGTTCCCCATGAGACCAAGAATTATAATCAAGATTAGATAGCTGATCACGGGTGCCAACTGCCTGACCTGTTGAGAGTTTAGCTCCTTCAACAGGTTTTCGGCGTCATTGGGCCATGTGTCATTGGGCCATGTGTCCTCGTATAACACACGCTCGGTACTCAAAGTCGAATTCTCTACAAGCAATGGTCCAGATGTACCCATAACTAATGTTGCTGAAGAGGACACAGTAGCGCACTGGTAATCGTTAGTCGGTGTCTGATCATTCGGACTGAAGACTTGTCAAGGCATTTTCCTCAATTTCTGCAAAAAAAGAAAACGTAAGCTTTTCATAGTGCATGAATATTAAAAAAAAGAATCGATTGATTCTACAGAAGATAGCGTCCTTGATATACAAAGGTGCAGTCCGGCATTCATTATTCAGTCGTCAGCCATTAAAGAATTTCCGTGTCCATAAACAATAGCACCAAGTTAAAAAAATAAATTATAGTATAGATAAAAATAGGCTAGTTTCCTGCAAGACAGAAGCAGTCAACAGTTTTTAATGATGCCGGCAAGTCATCGTGATGTTCCAAAAATATCAAATCCGTATCGCTGATCAGTATTCTGAATCCATGTGATTTTCGTTGTAAAGTCGTTATATAGAGTGTGGTGTATCTCAGTCACACTTTGATTGTGTCTGTTCATATGAACACCATGGGGATCTTGAAATACATGGGTTCATACGACCCCTAGCTCCGGGTTAACCCTATCTCATCTGGGCGATATGAGGTGAATCGCAGCCTGAGGGAGGCGGAAAGTGCTTCTTTATATAGTTTTGCTATCCTAAGGCTAGAGCTCTGAAACTTACCACACAGTATCTTTGGTTCAAGCTCTACTCGAAAATGTAAAAAAAAATCCAAGATGGCCGCCTTGATGACGTCACAGTGACGTCTTCCTCTCAGCAACCATTTTCGGCTAATTTTGGGGTCGATATTTGGAAATTGTTATTCTCTGATTTTTCTCTCAAAATCTACCAAATAAAACGGAGAATAAATCACTTTGCCTAAATAAAATACTTTCTGGCCAGGCAAATATGAACAAATGGGCAGAAAAGGCTGAAAACACGACTTTCTGAGCTACCACATGACCGCCATTTTGTATTTACCCAAGATCCTCTGCTCGGGGGATATACAAATAGGTCCAAAATGACCCCGATATATTTTTTCTAGCTCTGAACGCACCACTGGGCAGTTATATCACCACCCCTGTGTACAATCTTCTCTACAGCATCAGGAGATGGCACAGTTGTAATACTGGTTTGAAAAATTAAGGAGCTCTGAGCACATATATAAGTTGGCAATAAAACCTTTTTCGGCATAAGAGAAACACTAGTTGGGATAATAGTACTGTTTAACCTTCACGACTCGCATAGATTATATTATTGTGAATAACATTATGTACAGTAGATTTTCTCAGTCAGATATTGCAAGTTACCACAGAATTATTATTTAAAGCAATGTTTTTTTCCCCAATGTTCCAATTTTCAGAATAGCCGCTTTGGCCGAAGGCTGATACTTCAAGATCTACAGTTGAATATTTGTTTCTTCGGGATAAAATCGCATGATTGAGTGGTTCTTTCAGCTCGTTGGAGCAAAATAGCCCCAATATGATGGTCACGAAATTTCAGCTCCCTCGGTTTAGTATTTTTCGGAGCAGCAGAGAAAAGTTCACTAGAAAATGGAAGTAGGTTTAAGCGGAATTAGGCAAAGGTTACGAAACGTAACACCATAGATCTTGCTTGTATTTTGCTATCAGCATGCGATGTGTGTCGACAAATGAGAAACATTTAGGCGAGGCGCCTGGTGAAATAGCCTTGTTTCATAAGTTTCTGCAATGATGTTTTGTGACGTTGCTTGAAATCGTCATATTTAACACAGAACCTAGCGAATATGCAAGTCACACTTGAATATTGCTGTCCGGAAAGGGATAGTTTACGATGTCGAAATTGTAATCCTCTGCTTGTCGTAAAGTCGACGAGAGATACACTGTAAAAAGAATGTTTTTCGAAACACTAAAAGTGGTTGCAACTGGGCTGCAACGGATAGTGTTTTTTTGAAAACCAGAGGTCGCGGGTTTTGGAGAACCCACATCATGGGTTTTCCAAACCTCACTTTCCGTTGCAGCCCAGTTGCAACCAGGTTTTCAAAAACCAGACTTGGTGTTTTTCCAGAAACAAGAAGCAGTGATTCCATACCCCAGATCACAGGTTTTCCAAACTTCATTTCCCGTTGCAGCCAGGTTTTCGAAAACCAGACTTGCAGATTTTCCAGAACCAAGAAGCAGTGATTCCATTCCCCAGATCACAGGTTTTCCAAATCCCACTTCCCTTTGCAGCCCAGTTGCAACCAGGTAGTTCAAAATGTCATACTGGTACTATATGAATAGCACACATGACACAGCGAACAAGCGTAACAGCATGTACCGGTAGTCAGAAAGAATGATAGATTTCCAAAAGAAAATCACTTTCTGGATATTATGCCAAACAAGGCTATATATAACAGGGTAATGTAATCCTTACTTAGTGTAGGTACTTTTATTGAAAACTTCAAATAAGTCTTCTATTAATTAAACCACTGAATACACGTATCTCAATGATCTTGGGATGATAGTGGGGATTCTCTAAAAAATTGTACATCGGGTACTTTAGCACAACGTCCCCATCCTACAGGGCAGATAGGGCCCCGACATCCCTTCTACATGTAGGTGCACTTTGAATAATGCCACAGATTTATGTCCCTTATCTCGAAATGCCGTAAGTGGTATTTCGAAAAACCGGACTTCCCAGAGACTTGATTGGGAATTTCAAGAAAATAACTACGGTAAATTGAACAATTAATTGACGATTATCCGGTTGTGCTAATTTGCTGGGATAGTTTGAGCATTACCGTACCTGTATATCATTTTTGATAGACCAGACTTGGGAATGGGTGAATAAACGCCCAAATCCGCGCTATGGGGTTTCAAAATACCGGTGTTTGAAATCTTTGTATCGGTATTTCTGTGCGTCAAATATAGTGTTTTCGCGTTTTCACCAGATGCGTTTTCAAACACACATTGCGGGGTTTTAAAACACAAGTGTTTGAATCTCTGGTATAATATTTCCTCCGCGGATATAATCATTTCCTCCGCGGATATAATATTTCCTCCGCGGATATAATATTTCCTCCGCGGATATAATCATTTCCTCCGCGGATATAATATTTCCTCCGCGGATATAATATTTCCTCCGCGGATATAATCATTTCCTCCGCGGATATAATATTTCCTCCGCGGATATAATATTTCCACCGCGGATATAATCATTTCCTCCGCGGATATAATATTTCCTCCGCGGATATAATCATTTCCTCCGCGGATATAATATTTCCTCCGCGGATATAATATTTCCTCCGCGGATATAATCATTTCCTCCGCGGATATAATATTTCCTCCGCGGATATAATATTTCCTCCGCGGATATAATCATTTCCTCCGCGGATATAATATTTCCTCCGCGGATATACTATTTCCTCCGCGGATATAATCATTTCCTCCGCGGATATAATATTTCCTCCGCGGATATAATATTTCCTCCGCGGATATAATCATTTCCTCCGCGGATATAATATTTCCTCCGCGGATATAATCATTTCCTCCGCGGATATAATATTTCCTCCGCGGATATAATATTTCCTCCGCGGATATAATCATTTCCTCCGCGGATATAATATTTCCTCGCGGATATAATATTTCCTCCGCGGATATAATCATTTCCTCCGCGGATATAATATTTCCTCCGCGGATATAATATTTCCTCCGCGGATATAATATTTCCTCCGCCTACGCGGATATAATATTTCCTCCGCGGATATAATATTTCCTCCGCGGATATAATCATTTCCTCCGCGGATATAATATTTCCTCCGCGGACATCCGCGGATATAATCATTTCCTCCGCGGATATAATATTTCCTCCGCGGATATCCTCCGCGGATATAATATTTCCCTCCGCGGATATAATCATTTCCTCCGCGGATATAATATTTCCTCCGCGGATATAATATTTCCTCCGCGGATATAATCATTTCCTCCGCGGATATAATATTTCCTCCGCGGATATAATATTTCCTCCGCGGATATAATATTTCCTCCGCGGATATAATCATTTCCTCCGCGGATATAATATTTCCTCCGCGGATATAATATCCGCGGATATAATCATTTCCTCCGCGGATATAATATTTCCTCCGCGGATATAATCATTTCCTCCGCGGACATAATATTTCCTCCGCGGATATAATATTTCCTCCGCGGATATAATATTTCCTCCGCGGATATAATCATTTCCTCCGCGGATATAATATTTCCTCCGCGGATATAATCCTTTCCTCCGCGGATATAATATTTCCTCCGCGGATATAATATTTCCTCCGCGGATATAATCATTTCCGCCGCGGATATAATATTTCCTCCGCGGATATAATATTTCCTCCGCGGATATAATCATTTCCTCCGCGGATATAATATTTCCTCCGCGGATATAATATTTCCTCCGCGGATATAATATTTCCTCCGCGGATATAATCATTTCCTCCGCGGATATAATATTTCCTCCGCGGATAAAATATTTCCTCCGCGGATATAATATTTCCTCCGCGGATATAATCATTTCCTCCGCGGATATAATATTTCCCCCGCGGATATAATATTTCCTCCGCGGATATAATCATTTCCTCCGGAGATATAATATTTCCTCCGCGGATATAATATTTCCTCCGCGGATATAATCATTTCCTCCGCGGATATAATCATTTCCTCCGCGGATATAATATTTCCTCCGCGGATATAATATTTCCTCCACGGATATAATCATTTCCTCCGCGGATATAATATTTCCTCCGCGGATATAATATTTCCTCCGCGGATATATTCATTTCCTCCGCGGATATAATATTTCCTCCGCGGATATAATATTTCCTCCGCGGATATAATCATTTCCTCCGCGGATATAATATTTCCTCCTCGGATATAATCATTTCCTCCGCGGATATAATATTTCCTCCGCGGATATAATATTTACTCCGCGGATATAATCATTTCCTCCGCGGATATAATATTTCCTCCGCGGATATAATTAAATTCCTCCGCGGTGGAAATCCACGTGACTTGAGTACTAGAAAGACGTCAAATTCATTAGCATTTTTGAGGCTGAGGAGTGAGGCTGATGTGCAGGTGACGTCACGATGGCGTCACTATGACGTCACATCCGGTGACATCCGGATCCATGGTCACATCCGGTCACGTGGCAACCGGGTCACTTCCTGTGACGTCACGATGGCGTCATTATGACGTCACATCCGTGACATCCGGGTCAAAGGTCACATCCGGTCACGTGGCATCCGGTAGCATCCGGTAGCATCCGGGTCACTTCCTGTGACGTCGCTTCCGGTCACCTGGCGGCCCACCAAGAGTTATCTGCCTTTACCTAAGACCCCAGTGACTTCCAATGTTAATCTTATTCAGGTATGGGAAAGGGGGCTTGAAGATGTCTTTGAACGCCACTATGAGATTCGCCGCCGTTTTCGTCCGGATGGGTACCACCCACGCATACTTCGATAGGATATCGATGCACGTCAAGATATACCGATTCCCATCGTTGTGTTTGGCAAAGGCGCTCATATCGACCAAATCCGCTTGCCACTGGGCATCTATTCCTCCCACGATGACCCGGTTCCGTAGAAAATGGCGACGGACAGATCGATGTAACTATTTTGGGAGTAGCTAATTACGAATCCGGGATGAAATTTTACATAAAGCGCGTTAAATTAGGATCTGTCTATTGACGCCTGGGTTAAATTGATTTTTAATAAATTTAATTATTTAATAATTAAGGTAAAATTTATTTTCAAAATCTGACCTCGGATTCGTGATCTGCGTTATCCATATTACTTTAGGACGAAGTTTAGAGTAATTCGGAACAGTGGAATTGGGTGCTGCCCATTGAAGCCTGGGTTAAATTGATTTCTAATAAAATTAATTATTTAATAATTAAGATAAAATAGATTTTACAATCTGACCTCGGATTCGTCATCTACGTCCTCGACAATACTTTAGGACGAAGTTTAATGTAATTCGGAACAGTGGAATTGGGTCTGTCCATTGAAGCCTGGGTTACATTGATTTTTTACATGCAAATTCTACATGTAACGCCGACCCCTAGCATGTTGTGACCGCGAGTTTGCGACACCCATTGCACACACAAATATGGGTCGCACCTCTATGGATAGCTGAGGAAATGTAGTTGTGCATAGAGGTACGGGTTTATGTTTTCCAATTAAAATCTCGCAAGCCAAGGTCAAAAGTTAATTTTTGAACTCATTTTGATACTTTTTCGGTCGAAATTTTTTGGGTCACCGATTCCTTTCAAATTTGGTGAACTGATAGTACTCACCTAGCTGATTACGAATCTGCAATCAGAATTGACGTAGGTCTCTAAGTTTTTTTAAAAGAACCGATTGACCTCAAACTTCGCACTAAAGTATACTGGAGGTCGTAGGTCACGAATATGAGGTCAGATTTGACCTTGACCTTGACCTTCATATTAAAATGGCGATTCGAAAATTTGGGTATGACTTTGACCTTGGCGCAAGGTAACAAGATATTGTCAGACGACCTTGACCTTTTGATATGTTATGACCCCATGACCTCTGCGTTGACCCATGACATCGAACTTGACCTTTGGCCTTGGGTTTGAAAATGCGATGGTACAATTGGAATGCACTATCGCAAATTTTACCTTGAGGTCAGAGGTCAAGGTCAAGGTCATGGGTCAACTCAGAGGTCAATGGGTCATCACATATCAAAAGGTCAAGGTCGTCCGACAATATCTTGTGACCTTGCGCTAAGGTCAAAGTCATACCCAAATTTTCTAATCGAGATTTTGATATGAAGGTCACGGTCAAGGTCAAAACTGACTTCAGATTCGTGACCTCTGACCCCGATATAGGTTTAGGGCAAAGTTTGAGGTCAATCGGCGACAGCAAAAACTACATTTCCTCAGCTGTCCATAGAGGTGCGACCCATATTTGTGTGTGCAATGGGTGTCGCAAACTCGCGGTCACAACATGCTAGGGGTCGGCGTTACATGCAGAATTTGCATGTAAAAAATCAATTTAACCCAGGCTTCAATGGACAGACCCAATTCCACTGTTCCGAATTACACTAAACTTCGTCCTAAAGTATTGTCGAGGACGTAGATGACGAATCCGAGGTCAGATTGTAAAATCTATTTTATCTTAATTATTAAATAATTAATTTTATTACAAATCAATTTAACCCAGGCTTCAATGGGCAGCACCCAATTCCACTGTTCCGAATTACTCTAAACTTCGTCCTAAAGTAATATGGATAACGCAGATCACGAATCCGAGGTCAGATTTTGAAAATAAATTTTACCTTAATTATTAAATAATTAAATTCATTAAAAATCAATTTAACCCAGGCGTCAATAGACAGATCCTAATTTAACGCGCTTTATGTAAAATTTCATCCCGGATTCGTAATTAGCTCTACTCCCAAAATAGCTACATCGATCTGTCCGTCGCCATTTTCTACGGAACCGGGTCATCGTGGGAGGAATAGATGCCCAGTGGCAAGCGGGTTTGGTCGATATGAGCGCCTTTGCCAAACACAACGATGGGAATCGGTATATCTTGACGCGCATCGATATCCTATCGAAGTATGCGTGGGTGGTACCCATCCGGACGAAAACGGGGGCGATTATATCCGCGGAGGAAATATTATATCCGAGGAGGAAATAATTATATCCGCGGAGGAAATATTATATCCGCGGAGGAAATATTATATTCGCGGAGGAAATGATTATATCCGCGGAGGAAATATTATATCCGCGGAGGAAATATTATATCCGCGGAGGAAATGATTATATCCGCGGAGGAAATATTATATCCGCGGAGGAAATATTATATCCGCGGAGGAAATGATTATATCCGCGGAGGGAATATTATATCCGCGGAGGGAATATTATATCCGCGGAGAAATGATTATATCCGCGGAGGAAATATTATATCCGCGGAGGAAATGATTATATCCGCGGAGGAAATATTATATCCGTTGAGGAAATATTATATCCGCGGAGGAAATATTATATCCGCGGAGGAAATGATTATATCCGCGGAGGAAATATTATATCCGCGGAGGAAATATTATATCCGCGGAGGAAATGATTATATCCGCCGAGGAAATATTATATCCGCGGAGGAAATGATTATATCCGCGGAGGAAATATTATATCCGCGGAGGAAATATTATATCCGCGGCGGAAATGATTATATCCGCGGAGGAAATATTATATCCGCGGAGGAAATATTATATCCGCGGAGGAAATGATTATATCCGCGGAGGAAATATTATATCCGCGGAGGAAATATTGTATCCGCGGAGGAAGTATTATATCCGCGGAGGAAATTATTATATCCGCGGAGGAAATATTATATCCGCGGAGGAAATATTATATCCGCGGATGAAATGATTATATCCGCGGAGGAAATATTATATCCGCGGAGGAAATATTATATCCGCGGAGGAAATGATTATATCCGCGGAGGAAATATTATATCTGCGGAGGAAATAATTATATCCGCGCAGGAAATATTATATCCGCGGAGGAAATGATTATATCCGCGGAGGAAATATTATATCCGCGGAGGAAATATGATATCCGCGGGGGAAATGATTATATCCGCGGAGGAAATATTATATCCGCGTGGAAAATATTATATCCGTGGAGCAAATGATTATATCCGCGGAGGAAATATTATATCCGCGGAGGAAATATTATATCCGCGCAGGAAATGATTATATCCGCGGAGGAAATATTATATCCGTGGAGGAAATATTATATCCGCGGAGGAAATGATTATATCCGCGGAGGAAATATTATATCCGCGGAGGAAATATTATATCCGCGGAGGAAATATTATATCCGCGGAGGAAATTATATCCGCGGAGGAAATATTATATCCGCGGAGGAAATATTATATCCGCGGAGGAAATGATTATATCCGCGGAGGAAATATTATATCCGCGGAGGAAATATTATATCCGCGGAGGAAATATTATATCCGCGGAGGAAATTATATCCGCGGAGGAAATATTATATCCGCGGAGGAAATATTATATCCGCGGAGGAAATGATTATATCCGCGGAGGAAATATTATATCCGCGGAGGAAATATTACATCCGCGGAGGAAATGATTATATCCGCGGAGGAAATATTATATCCGCGGAGGAAATATTATATCCGCGGAGGAAATGATTATATCCGCGGAGGAAATATTATATCCGCGGAGGAAATATTATATCCGCGGAGGAAATGATTATATCCGCGGAGGAAATATTATATCCGCCGAGGAAATATTATATCCGCGGAGGAATTGATTATATCCGCGGAGGAAATATTATATCCGCGGAGGAAATATTATATCCGCGGAGGAAATGATTATATCCGCGGAGGAAATATTATATCCGCGGAGGAAATATTATATCCGCGGAAGAATTATTATATCCGCGGAGGAAATGATTATATCCGCGGAAGAAAGATTATATCCGCGGAGGGAATATTATATCCGCGGAGGAAATGATTATATCCGCGGAGGAAATATTATATCCGCGGAGGAAATGATTATATCCGCGGAGGAAATATTATATCCGCGGAGGAAATATTATATCCGCGGAGGAAATGATTATATCCGCGGAGGAAATATTATATCCGCGGAGGAAATATTATATCCGCGGAGGAAAAGATTATATCCGCGGAGGAAATATTATATCCGCGGAGGAAATGATTATATCCGCGGAGGAAATATTATATCCGCGGAGGAAATATTATATCCGCGGAGGAAATGATTATATCCGCGGAGGAAATATTATATCCGCGGAGGAAATATTATATCCGCGGAGGGAATGATTATATCCGCGGAGGAAATATTATATCCGCGGAGGAAATGATTATATCCCGCGGAGGGAAATATAATATCCGCGGAGAAGTATTATATCCGCGGAAGAAATATTATATCCCCCGGAGGAAATATTATATCCGCGGAGGAAATATTATATCCGCGGAGGAAATATTATATCCGCGGATGATAATTATATCCGCGGAGAAATATTATATCCGCGAATATTATATCCGCGGAGGAAATATTATTATATCCGCGGAGGAAATATTATATCCGCGGAGGAAATATTATATCCGCGGAGGGAATGATTATATCCGCGGAGGAAATATTATATCCGCGGAGGAAATGATTATATCCGCGGAGGAAATATTATATCCGCGGAGGAAATATTATATCCGCGGAGGAAATATATCCGCGGAGGAAATATTATATCCGCGGAGGAAATATTATATCCGCGGAGGAAATGATTATATCCGCGGAGGAAATGATTATATCCGCGGAGGAAATATTATATCCGCGGAGGAAATGATTATATCCGCGGAGGAAATATTATATCCGCGGAGGAAATATTGTATCCGCGGAGGAAATGATTATATCCGCGGAGGAAATATTATATCCGCGGAGGAAATATTATATCCGCGGAGGAAATGATTATATCCGCGGAGGAAATGATTATATCCGCGGGGGAAATATTATATCCGCGGAGGAAATATTATATCCGCGGAGGAAATGATTATATCCGCGGAGGAAATATTATATCCGCGGAGGAAATGATTATATCCGCGAAGGAAATATTATATCCGCGGAGGAAATATTATATCCGCGGAGGAAATGATTATATCCGCGGAGGAAATATTATATCCGCGGAGGAAATATTATATCCGCGGAGGAAATGATTATACCCGCGGAGGAAATATTATATCCGCGGAGGAAATATTATATCCGCGGAGGAAATGATTATATCCGCGGAGGAAATATTATATCCGCGGAGGAAATATTATATCCGCGGAGGAAATGATTATATCCGCGGAGGAATATTATATCCGCGGAGGAAATATTATATCCGCGGAGGAAATGATTATATCCGCGGAGGAAATATTATATCCGCGGAGGAAATATTATATCCGCGGAGGAAATGATTATATCCGCGGAGGAAATATTATATCCGCGGAAGAAATATTATATCCGCGGAGGAAATGATTATATCCGCGGAGGAAATGATTATATCCGCGGAGGAAATATTATATCCGCGGAGGAAATATTATATCCGCGGAGGAAATTATATTTGTGTTTTTCAAGAATTTCATAGGTTTTTCTTCGACTTTGTTTTCTTCGACTTTGTTTTTCGTCTCTGTTTTTACGTCGTTGAACACGGAAAATTCGCGGAATATTGCTATGAATTCGCTGAAAATTCAGTTGATTTCTTGGAAAATACAAAGAAAATCTAGAAAATTAAGTTGGTTTCTTCGGAAATAGAAGAAAAACATAGGAAATCAAAAGAAAACGACAATGGCCCTAACGGGCCACCGTATTAAAGAGACAAATAACGTCTACCTTTTCAATCGTTTGACTCCAATCCACCACCCCCCCCCCTCCACCACCCACACCCACACCCAACTCCACACCTCATCCCACCGTTTTTCAAGTTTGCTGGAGTGTCCGGGTCGTATCTTTTAACCCAGGTATAGAAGACACGCCTCGCCATTCGCGCAAATATGGGGGGTCAGTGACCGTTCGCCTACAGTAAAGATAGGAAATAGGACACTGGTCATCAGGACAATCTACTGCAGCACACCAGTACGCGTCAGTTTCTTGAAAAGCCTTAATTTTATTTTGTGGTGTTTCGACACACTCCGATTAGTTTGCGGGAAAGGGAGAAGTTCTTTTTTGAAACACGTCGATCTTCAAACCCAACCATAGTGTTTCAAAATCCCAGACAGAGTGGCTTGTAAACCGTCGAGTTGTCGGAAAACCAAACATCGGTGTTTCGAAACACACAAGTTTTAAAACCAGGCTGCAGTGTTTTGAAATACCGAGGCCTGGTTTTATCAAACCATGAAGCCGTGTTTCAAAACACATTCTTTTTACAGTGTAAGGCCCGCTTTATTTTTATAGAGATAAAGAGGTGTACATACATGGTTGATGTGCCGTTAAGGCTATCTGTAGTTTCCTTCGAATTCAGTGAAGGTGGCTATATATATTCTTTACTGTGTCCATTTACTATGGCGATTATCCACAGCGAGAAGATCGTCTATATAGCGTTTGGCGAATGAGAAGCAACGCCCGTGCATGCTTACCTATAAACCTTCAAACAGATTATATAAACTAGAATTTGACCTTGATAAAATAGGTCAAGGTCAGTCAACTTGAATATGCTTCTAATTAATCACTAGTTGCATATGTACTGTAGTGTAAATGTGAAGAGCCGAGATATGATCCCTTGGGATACTGCAAAAGCTAGAATTTTATCTTGGTAAAGTAGGTCAAGGTCAGTCAAATTAGAACGGCTTCTAGTCAGTCAACAGTTGAATAATAAGTAAGAATTTGGACAGCCTATTCGTGATCCTTCAAAAATTATCACCAATACTAATATTTGATCTTGATAAAATAGATCAAGGTCAGTTTACAAATGTATATAATCATCCGTTTATTGAAATATCAACATTTACAATTCCACGTCCTAATATGTCTGAATTTTCAGCTTGCGTGAACATTGTTGACAAAGAGAAATGCGTGTTTGGGTTTAAATGTGTCATCCGTGTTGTCACACTAATTCTTTTCTAACATATCTGTACTCTCAAAGTTGGAGCACCTTAACACATGTAAATCTCGTTGCAAACAGGTTATTAATGAAACAGAATAACACTTGTGAGACATAAAGCCAGTCTGTAAGTTAGTTACCGCCTTCGAGGTCGGCGACCAAGTCGAATGAACACTCAGCTCGTGCGTTAAGCACCTCGGACGCTTCGCGACATCGATTCACAACTCGCACGGGCTCGAGTGTGCATTCTGCTTGAACGCCTTCTTCTCAGCAGCGTATGCGATAACTATAAATTTGACGACGTGTCTAAAGGATAACAGCTACGCTCGAGTAAGAACCGTGGTAACGGATAAGAGCAGGGCAATGCTGACCA
Organism: Hanleya hanleyi; assembly: GCA_036873755.1. Lineage (NCBI taxonomy): Eukaryota > Metazoa > Mollusca > Polyplacophora > Lepidopleurida > Hanleyidae > Hanleya > Hanleya hanleyi. Next base: position 31,588 of record JAVTVY010001014.1, read on the forward strand.
ATTTTTTTTTGCGATGGAATCGATCCATTCTAAGAGCAAACAGCTATGGTTGAAGGTTCGCGCTCGGATAAAAATCGTAATAATGCTGCAGTCCCCATGGCATAACCTTTATTCCCACAATTCCGTGCCTATGTACAGGTATATGTCTGCTCCATTTCTCTTCGGCACTATTAGCTGGAAAAGATAATTATGAATATGTTTTATGCAGAGGTACGGCTTATAACGTTGGACACACCGGTTCTCGTCAGATCACCGAAGTTAAGCAACGTTAAGCTCGGTCAAGACTTGGATTGGTGACCGGGTGGTGTACTGGCTGGGCTGATCAGTGTCCAGGGTAATAGGAACTGTGAGCACTTCCGTGTTCTGGCACATGTAGGCACCGCCGTGATATGACTGAAACAAGGTTGAAAACGACGTTAAACCCTACTACTGCACTCACCCTGTTGTATTCAGGCCTCTGTAGATATATACACGCCTTTTCCATGTCTGGCCTAAATAGTTCAAATATATAGGGAGGCAGCAGACATTATAAAATATCATCAGCTTACCAGTGTTTTGACAAAGTAAACAAGGAGAGTGCACTCTACATATGCGACTCCTCAGTTGCAGTTATACACATCATCCACTTTGTGGAACAAAGTTGAACCGATCAACACATGACCGTGAAGATATAATTTGAGATACCACCCACAGATCATCTCAGTCAAATCAATGTAACTGTTATTTTATGAACGACGGCTGAATACTGAATGTCAGAGCTGACGCCTACACATAACCTTGTGTACAATACAGATCTTGGTCCGACGTGCCTGTTATTCAGAAGGGCCATTATGATCTTATATCCTATATTTCTACCCAATATTCGGAACAGCAAAAAAGAATGAAAGTACTCAAAGTACTGATGTCTGGATCGGCAATAATGGGTATAAAGTTTCAAAACGTTTCAGCGGACAGCAGATGTATGGATACATGTGGAGGTTTTATTCAAGTTGTGGACGAGTCTGTTTGGGAAATCACATTAATATCGCAGATATTGTCAAGTTACACGTAGTAACCAGCCAGTCCGTTCAATCAGTAAGTTCAGCTCAAAGTCTCGAATAAAATATGTTCAGATTGAAATATGTTCAGCTTGAAGTATGTAAAACAGTGGAACTCCAAGTACATTCACCTCCAAAGTCTTCAAAACGTACGTTCAACTTCAAGTACGCTCACCGCCTGGTAGTATGTTCAACTCCAAGTATGTTTGGCTCCAAGTGTGTTCAACTCCAAGTATGTATGTTCAACTCCAAGTATGTTCAGCTCCAAGTATGTTCAACTCCAAGTATGTTCAACTCCAAGTATGTTCAACTCCAAGTATGTTCAGCTCCAAGTATGTTCAACTCCAATGTCTCCAATAATTATGTTCAACTCCAAGTATGCTCACCACCAAGTCTTTGTATGTTCAACTCCAAGTACGTTTAACTCCAAAGTCTTGAATAAAAGTTCAATTACGTTCACCTCCCAAATCTTTAATAAGTAGGCTTTGTCAACTCTCAATTAAGATCAACTCTCAAGTATGTTCGAATCCAAGTGTTTCATAATTTGCAAATGTGTAAAATGTGTCACTCGCAGGTTTCCAAATTAGGGTTATTATATGATGGTGATACAGTATTATACAGTACTAGAAAAAAAACTCTGTTAAAAATTGACCTATAAAATTAATCGACAGAACTATTACTAAATTAATGCAGACGAATCAAGACAATTGATGAAGCAGGGTATAATTATTTTGAATTACCATACGGTACCAGTAGGTGTTAATACAAGGGCATTTAATATAATGCGAGCGTTGTTGTTGTTAACATTTACCCAGACCATGCGTTTTCAACTCAAGTTATAAATTTTCTGCAAACAATCAGGATCCACTTAATATCATTTAGCTTAAGGTGTACGCCGTACCCTAATCATTATTTGTTAACACAAAGCCAGATTACCTGCCAAATTATGTTGTTTCCGCCTTCGAAAAGTTTTGTTGTTGCTGGTGTCAAACTTTTTCAAACTAAATTATGTACGCATTGATCGTGCAGCAACAACAACATGAATTTTCGCACAAATTGTCTCTCCAACGCTATCGTTGTCAACAAACAAATTACGAACTATAAACACCAGGCATATATAAGTAATCTTGAGAACTTACCACAAACTCACGCAGCTCTTTCCAAATATCCTTTCCAATGACGCAAACACCGCAGACGAATTGAACAAACACCACGAGGCAGGCAGCTTTCCGCAAAATGGTACATCTTCAGAAAATTTATGACCTAGGCCTATCCCAAAGTTCACAAGATCATTATTATTTAGCATCATCAGATAAACAAGACTAGTACGATCAGACAACATGAAGGCGAAAATACTGTATAATTGACGTAATTCGTTGTTTTCCGCGTTTCAATGGTTGATCTTCAATGCAGAATCTAGGTCAACTAAATTTATAATGTCTGCTGCTTCAAACGAGTAGGCCTACAAGTACAGTACGACCAACAATTAAGTGGCGCAAATTCGCGAACCCTTCGCGGTAGGTCACACGGACCTGTCACACTGCTTTCGCATATGCGTGCGCGAAAGCATGTACGCGAAAGATAAGTTGAGAAATGAAGTCTTCATCTTTCGTGATTGTATCTATCTTTCGCGAAAGAAGCCAGTAGTCAATAAAATGTCGTATAAAAGCTTGACATGTGAATACAGAGCCAATTGCGTTAATGTTTACACTCGTTTCGGTTCGGTTATTAAAATTTGACCGCAGGAGTTTTAAACCGGAACGAATTATGACCGGAATATATAAACGGAGTTTGACCGGAACGAAATAAACCAAAACAAAATCATGAAATGAACGGACGGAGTGAGCGAAGAGTGGACTGCCCGCTGCTGCAGTTAAACTTTAATCGGCCGTACATGTTTGCCTGTAAATAAAGTTGGATGACTGACAGAATGGCTCACAAACCCGTGTCGTTAAATGTTTACAAAATGTACTGATTGTAATTTGTTTAGATGGATAAAGAAATATGAAGCAGGTCAATGAGGTCGTCTCTATTCCCGCGGCGAAAAGCCCCACGTGGTCCAAATGTGCGAACTTTGACCCTGCGGAGCTATGCCCCTGAAAACAGCCGCACCACGTACCGAAGCCGTGCGGCGCTTTTAAAGTGTGATCTCCTACTGTTCACTTCCATACTGTGATTACAGATGAATTGATTTTCAAAATACTATAACAACTACACAGCTTGTTGTCCCAAGATTCTGTTATAGTCAACGTCTTTTGTTTGTTTGTGAGACGAATGTATAAATTTTTGTTGTACTCAGAATTAAGAGCC